>JACVTC010000007.1:2017500-2080000 GCA_016946835.1 Neocallimastix lanati (nom. inval.)
CTATTGGATCCCATACATTTAATGCTAATTTCAGACTTGTGGAAAGAGACAACCTTTTATTCGACATTATCATATATTACGAGACTATTATCGAAAATTATTTATTTATTAATCCCATTACATTAGAATTATGTAAGATAAATTCTAATTTAGATACAAAGAAAATTAATGATATCGCCAATAAATTTGATCTTTGGGAAGTCATCGAAAACCTGGAAAAACTAGATCGAAGTGACGAAACCAAGACTGAAGATGATTTATCTGATGGTGATGTGCCAGATGGTGCACTTTGTAACTTAATTTTGTCGATGGATAAATCCTCTCGAAAGGACGAGGAGAATGGAATCTTTATTCCATATAATGTAGGTACTGACGAAGTCATACTTGACGAAGTTGTCCTATTTAACTATAATGAGAATGAAAATAAAAAGAACGATAGATCCCATAAACTCAATGGAATTCTGTCTACCAGAATTGGTTCCAATAATGAAGATCTTGTAAAAAGTATAAGAGATTTATTAAATAAATTTGACGAAATTATTGCCATCAGTACCGATGATTTGAATGAAACTAAATTACTTCCTCATTCTATAATACTAAAAGAAGGAAGTCTACCAGTTAAACAACGTTCTTATCGTCTATCAAAAGCTAAAGCCGACATTTTAAAGGAAGAAATAACTAAATTAATTAATAAGAAATTAATAGTACCCTCACACTCTACGTGGTCATCTCCTATCGTGCTAATCCAGAAGAAGAATGGTAAATGGAGATTATGCGTTGACTACAGGAAACTTAATGAATTAACAATAAAAGATTCGTATTCCATCCCCTTTATAGAAGAAATTCTCTTTTCGATTGGTGGTGAAGTTAAAGCCATTAGTACTATTGATTTATTTTCTGGATACCACCAAATTCCAATGGACAAAAATGATATCGAGAAGACAAGTTTTACAACAATGTTTGGAAACTATAACTTTGTTGTAATGCCATTTGGCTTGACCAATGCGCCGGCCACCTTTCAATGGGAAATGAATAGGATATTCTTTCCCTTAATTGGAAAATGTATGTTTGTTTATATTGATGATCTTGTGATATTTTCCCCTAGTTTAGAACAACATTTCTTGGACTTGGAAAAAGTTTTTCTAATAATCAAGGAAAACGGACTTAAAATTAATATAGAGAAGTGCAATTTCTTCATGAAAGAAGTTGAAGTCCTCGGCCACATGCTTACACTTAATGGTATTAAACCTGTGATGACGAAGGTGGAGGCAATTAAAAATTGGGATCCTCCAACCGATGTGAGTAAATTAAGATCTTTTCTTGGTATTGTAGGCTACTACCGTAAGTTTATACCAAATTTATCCAAGATTGCCCATTGTTTATATAATTTGCTCAAGAAAGATGTACCCTTTCTTTGGTCAATCGAATGTCAAGAAAGTTTTGATAATTTAAAAGAACGTTTGATCAATTACCCGATATTAAAGTATCCTGATTTTTCCAAACAATTCATTATAAGAACTGATGCTTCTTATAATGGTTTTGGAGGAGTTCTATTACAAAAATATGATAAAATAGAATTTCCTATTTATTACGAAAGTAGATCTTTAAAGAAAGAAGAAAAGAATTATCCAATAACTAAGCTAGAAGGTGCTGCTGCTTATTATTGCGTAATGAAATTCAAGGCTTTTATTACAGGAAATGATTTTGAAACTATCTTGATCACTGATCATAAACCCCTCGTAAGTTTGTTTAAATCCAAATCACCCGTAGACAATGATAGACAACTCACAAATTGGATTTTAACCTTTAGTATGCTTAAAGTCGTAGTGCATTATGAAAATGGTAGAAAGAATGTTCTTGCCGACGCATTATCCCGGAATCCTGTTATTCAAGTGAACGCTACTAATTTGTCTGCTACATCTTTAATGGATAATTTTATTGATAATAAAATAATTAAAGTTGATGGTGAAGAATTCTATAAAGAAGATAATAATCTTCGAAAGATTATTACAAATAAAGAACAAAAATTAAAATTACTCTTAAATGCTCATAATCTCGGTCATGAAGGTATCTTCAAGACCTATAATAGATTAAAAAGGGATTACTATTGGACAAACATGTTAAAAGATGTGAAGTTAACAATAAAAACATGTCCAAAATGTCAAGCATTTAGAAACAAACCTTATCCTAAAGAAGAAACTATTCCTACTCCAGCTGAAGCCCATTTTGTTAGAGTTGGATTAGATATAGTCGGTCCGTTGTACGTTACAAAGCGTAATAACCAATACATAATCGTATTAGTCGATTATTTTACGGAATGGGTTGAGGCCAAAGCCGTAAATAAAATAGAATCCTCAGATGTCATTGAATTCTTGATTGAAGTATTCAGTAGACACGGTATTCCAGAAATACTTATTTCTGATAACGGTCCCCAGTTTATTTCGAATCAAACCAAAGGATTCCTTGATATTTATAATGTGTATTTAAAACCTTCTACTCCCTACCATCCAGAAACCAATGGTAAAGTAGAAAATCGAAATAAACAAATCGGAAAATACCTACGTTTGTTAAGTGAGCAATGTAGAGATTGGGATGAAGTATTACCCTCTGCATTGTGGGCTCTAAGAACAACCAAGAACGAGAAGACCGGATTTTCAAGTTTCGAACTTCTGTATGGAAGAAGGGATAAACAACCCTTCGAACTACTGGTTAATCTCGACAGGCAAGAACCGAATGAGACTCGAGAAGAATATATTCTAAGAAAATTCCTTATTCATAGGAAGTGGATAAATGAAGCGATAGATAATATTGAGAACGCCAATCTGTTGTGGAGAGATAGGCGTAAGCAAATAAAAAGAATGCAAAATACCTATAAAAGTGGAGACTTAGTTCTAGTACGTTACTTAAATAGACGAAAACTAGATCCTTACTTCTTAGGACCTTTAAAGGTAGTTAAATCGGAATTCAATACCGTAACCTTATGCGATCCTCAGACTGGTGAAGTTATGGATAGGAATGTACATAAGAAAAATGTCATTCCATTCTTTACCATGGAGACTTCAAGGGACGAAGTCTGATCTGGCGACGGGGGATCTTGGTACAAGACCGATTGAAATCCATAAAATTAATATAGCCTTAGAGTGGAAAATAAATATTAATAATTATAAATATAGTGTAAAGTTGTACAAAAATTTAATGTATTAAATTTTTAAAATATATAGAAATTAGAAATAATTTAATTTAAAAATAGAGGTTAAATAGTTTAACTAAAAATAAAAAAATAAAAAAAATAATTTCGAGATTTAGTGAGATCTCAATTTGGGGAAATTGAGATCAAGAGAAATTAAGATTTAAAATTTTATAATAAATAAAGAGATAATTAAATAAAATAATAATTGAGAAAGAAATTAAATATTTTAATAATAATAAATTATTGTGTATTATTTGGAATATTAGAATATTTACCTTAAATAAATTAGGAGTTCGATGTAATGGACCAGTTATTGATACGACACTTACAAATAATATAGAAATAACTATAAAAATAATTTAAATAATAGATAAATAATTTAATACATGTAAATAAATGAGTTTGTACAATTAATAAGTATTAATAAAATTAAATAAGATAAACTAACCAATAGAATAGAGTTAAGAGAAATAATGAAATATAAAATGAAGAAAATAAATAATAAATTAAGAAGGAAGTTAGAGAGCTAACTAAAAAGTTAATATTAAGGAGAGAAAACTTAATATTATTATAATTATAGTTATAAAGAAAATAATTAGTTATTCAGAGGAATTAACTAATATAAAATTTAGTAGAATTTAATATGTATTAATATAACTAAAATAATAAAATATATTGATTAATATTTAAATATAAAATAAAATAATAAAATTAAAATACGACAAAAGAATTATTATTGTTTACTATATATTTTATTAGTGTGTGTTTATTATTATATTCTTCTGTTAGAATATATTATTTTATAATCAAACAACTTGCTCAACCGAACACTGATACTTTTAATAATATCGTATCATTCTTGATAAGAATGTACTAAATAATGCATTCTTAATTAAATCTACGATTTATTTCTAATACATTATGTGTACATTATTATTTTTGTACTTTAATAAATTTTTAAATCCAAAGATCAAAAATTAAATCAAAAATTATATTAAACTTTATATTTTTATATTAAATCTTATATTAATAGTAATATTTTTATATATTTAAAACTTATATTAGCAATATTAATAATAAATCTTATTTTTTTTTTTATATTAATAATGAAAATTTGTATTAATAATATTTTTATATATTGATAATTAAAAATTTATATATTATATTTTAACTTTTATTATAAAATTTTATTTCGAAATGTTTTATTTTATATTGAAAAATATTTTATTTTATTAAAAACCTTTATATTAGAATAGTATTTTTATTTCTATTTGAATATTTTAACATATTGTAATAAAAATTATAGCCAATTAAATAAATTCTTATTAGTAATATTTTAGATATTTTAAAAAAAAAATATTTTATTAATATTATAAATGTATTTTATTTATATTGTTATAATTAAATTTTATATAATTGATTATAAAATTCAATTTAAATTTAATAGTTTTTATAAAAAAAAAAAAAATAAATAAAATGTAATTTAGTGGCAAGAACAACTTTTATGCCTTGAAAAAAGTATAAATAGTTGTAAATTTTGCTACTAATTTTTAAATATCATAAAATATGATCAAGTAAAATTAATAAAATAAATAAATAAAAAAAAATAATAAACAAATAAATAAAATTTGTGTTTCTTACTTTATTTTTATTTAATTCTCTAAAACCTTAACATTTATATGGTGGAGATATCGGGGAATTAAATAGAAATAATAGTAAATAACATAGATTTTTTTTAATTTTTTTTTTATTTTATATTGATAAACAAGTAAGTCGTTAATCCTTTGATTAACCTATGGCGCTTGTTTGATATATATATATATAAAAAAAAAAAAAAAATTTTTTTAAATAAGTAAAATTAAGATTCTAAAAAAACCAAATCTTGTAAAATTATAACAAGGAGCGGATAGAGCTCATACACAGTGTATTTCCAGAAAACAACAAAATATCTATTATTCATAGTAGGTTATTGGATAATAGTTATTTTGGGAATTAATTGGAAAGTAGACGAAGGTATTTGGTTACCGACCCGGTAATAATAGTTCAGCCTTCAACGTTTCAACACACGAAGGTGCGGGTACTTTCCAAGCACTGGCGAATAAGGAGCTTACGTCACCGAAGGCGTAAGATTGTTTTTTTTTTATATTTTTTTTATTTTTCTTTGTGCTAGTTATAAGGCACTTTATTATATAAAGTATCAGACTTTGGCTAACTTCGCCATTTAAATTTTTTTATTTTTTTTATTACTGATACTTTATTTGTTTAATAATTCCTGTAAAAGAATCTTAATTTACTTTGAAAATATTGTGTTTTTAGTTAATTTTTATTAGTTAATAAAAATATTATTGAATACTTTTAAAATTTTTTTTATTCCGTACATAGATTATCGGATTAAGTTTATCCTACATAGTAATTGGGCTAGTGGGCTCTGAACTGCTATATTTTATATTGAATATAGTAATCGTGGCACACGCGTGGCATGACACCATTAGGTAAGCTGCACGTCAGACAGTGTGTACTATCAGATTGTACGACAATAAAGATTATTTTTTGTGTTTAATAATTATAATTAATTAATAATTTTATTAGCTATAACAATACAATATTTATCGTTTAAAAAGAAAAATTTTTGAAAGGTGAAAATAATAAATAAAACTTTGCTTCTAAATTTATTACTACAAATATACTAAATTACAAAATTCAAGTGGTCGATAAAGATTTCGAGCTTGAAAAATATTCTATTAAGTTGTCGATAAAGATTTCGAACTTAAAATTATTCTATTAAGTTGTCGATAAAGATTTCGAACTTAAAATTATTCCATTGAGTTGTCGATAAAGATTTCGAACTTAAAAATTATTCTATTGAGTTGTCGATAAAGATTTCGAAGTTAAAAATTATTCTTAATAAAGTAGTCGAAAAGAACCTCGTGCTTTATAATTTCTACTAAGTTGTCGATAAGGATTTCGAGCTTATATCTACTAAAGAAAGCAAATAAAATTATTATTTTCAAAAGTTACTAAAATATATTGTTTTAAAAATTGATTCGATATTAAATTACCTATTAAATTATATTTTTAAAGTTGTATTTCCAAATTTATTCTTATTTAATCACCTCATTAATATACAACAAGAAATATTTAAACAAAATGTCCAAGGAAACAACTTTGAGCTTTAAAGAATTGAAAAAAGAATTGAGAGATATTGTGAAACTTAGAAAGGACAATTTAGATATTAAGTCCTGGGCTACTGAATTAAAACTTTGGATCAAGATACAAGGTATTACAGATCCAGAAACAATATTTAATGCTTGTTTACTTACCAGCTCTGGTGAAGTACAACGCGTTATTGAAGATTTGAGAGTAGATAGTGATGATGAAAGTGATGATTCATCAGATGAAGAAGAAGATGATGATGAAGAAGAAAATGTTGATGATGATATTAAATTTCCTTCTCTTGGAAAAATTATTTCAAGTCTTGAAAATTTTTACGGTATTAAAGAAGACCAAAATTTACTTCTTAAAGAACTTCGTGCAATGCGAATTAAAAGAAACGAAAAGATTAAAGACTTTAATGTAAGATATAGAACTTTGTACACTAAACTTGATAAAAAGAGAAGAAAGCGCATTGGTGTACTAGATTATATTGATTCTATTCAAAATAATTATGAAGCCTGGAAGAAATTATCCCTTAAAGATGATATAAGTATTGTAACGAATATTGGAATATCCGTGTTTTAAAGAGTGTAACACAATAGGTAAGCACTTTTTGATTAATAAGTAATTTGGTTTTTTAAAATATAGTTTTATTAATTAAGAAATTTAAAAATATTAATTATAAAGATTAATTATTGTAATATTTCGAATTACTTATTAATTAATTTAATAATTAATAAAAACACAATTTTTAAAAAATATTTTTTTTTTTTGGCTGCGAAATTCACTCCTATTTATAGTTTTTCAAAATTTAAATCCATAAAAATTTAAAACCATAAAATCATTAAAAAGTTTCATAAAAATTGATTATTTTCGGTTAAAAAGAATCTAAAAGAAATAATGATAAAAGATAAATTAAAATAGAATTTCTATCTGATTTGTTTCTATTAATTTCTAAGAATTTCTTTTGTTAATTTTTTACAGAAATTTATACAGAAACAAATACAGAAACAAATACAGAAATGAAGTATAAAAATTCTTTAAAATTTAAATGATATAAAATTTTAGTAAAGGTGTGAGTCGAACCCTAGTGGTTCAAGCTGAGGTCATAGTGACTAACCACTATGCCAGCATTCTAATTTCTAGTTTTTTAAGATTCGTTACATGGTCCTCCTCTAGGATTCGGATGCCAGACGAATCTTTTGCTTTAAATCTAAACTATTTCTAATTCTAACTTTTATAATAATAAACTATAACTAAAATACTTATAGGAGTGATAATTTAATTAATACATTGAATAATAAAAATTACATGAATTTTAAGTTTTAAAAATAAAGTATAAAAATAAAACTATCTAGAATAAATGTTTTTGAATAATATAAAATAATTTTTTTTTTTTTTTTTTTTTTTTTAAAATAATCATAAGTTAGAATGATTAATAGTACTTTGATGAAATAAAATTTATTTTTGATTAAATGATTTATATTTAGTTGGACTCATTAAATTCTTTGATTAGTTCAGGGCAGTTGAGGTTGGATTCAGGTTCCCACGAGGCATCAGATAGTGAGTATCCTTTCCATTTGATGAGATATTGAATTTTTCCATAATGTTTTCTTTTATCCAGAATCTTTTCAACTTCATATTCTTCTTCATCATCTATGATAACCGGTGGAGGTGGTGCTTGAGTTCTATTAAAATTGTCTTCATAATATGGTTCTAATTCGGATACATGTATAATTGGATGAATTCTATACTTCTTTGGTAGATCTAATTTGTAAGTTACCGGAGAGATTTTCTTTATAATTTTGAAAGGTCCTAATTTTCTTGGTTTAAGTTTTTTGTTTTTGTTTCTTAAAATGAGAGAACTATTCAGCCATGCTTTATCATTTTTCTTGAATTCTGGGGCTTGGGTTCTGTGTTTATTTGCAAAGTTTTCTTGTTTCTTAGAGGCGGTTTCCAAATTCTTTTTTAATTCCTTAGAGAGATCAGATAAATTTACTACAAAGTCTTCAGCTCTTGGTACATCGATGTTACTTGGTATTTCTGGTGAATGCCTAGGATTGAATCCATAATTTGCATAGAAAGGTGAGTAATTAGACGATTCCTGGATTGCATTGTTGTAACTGAATTCGGCCAGATAAAGATAGTTACTCCAATTAGATCCTTTGTAGTTAGCAAAACATCTTAAATATTGTTCAATAACGGAGTTCACCCTCTCCGTCAAACCGTTAGTTTGGTGATGGGATGGAGAAGAGAACTTCAACTTAATGTCGAGGGCATCGCGAACAGCAGTCCAAAATTTAGAGGTAAATTGGGTTCCTCTATCGGATAGAATTTCATTTGGTAAGCCGTGGAGTCGAAAGACGGTTTTCATAAAAGCAGAAGCAGTGTCAGGGGCGGAAGGAACGTTTTCAAAAGGAATAAAGTGGCACATTTTAGAGAAGCGGTCGACAATGACAAAGATACAAGTAAAACCAGAAGATTCAGGGAGATCGGTAATAAAATCCATAGCAATAGAGATCCAAGGGCGATTAGGAATTTCAAGCGGTTGTAAGTATCCATAAGGATTGTGTCTTGAGTCCTTAGAACGGCAGCAAGTTTCGCAGGAGCGAATATAGTCTTTAGCATCAGAGTTAAGCGAGGGCCACCAAAAGTCGCGATTTAAAAGATTAATTGTTTTTCGAATTCCGAAGTGACCAGCGGAGGGAGAGTCATGGCAGATCTTAAAAGCGTGTGAGCGGCAGTTAGGCGGAATATAAAGTTTGTTGTCAAAGAGAAGGTAACCGTTACTAAGTGAGAATTTATCGATTTTAGGATGTGGGATTGGGAGCTTGTTATTTCCAAGGTAGTCACAAACGTTATGATAAAATGAATCGTTTTTACATTCGGAAAGGATTTCTTCAGTGAAAGGTACAGCGGAAGTTGGGAAAGCAGCAAAGTTTTCAGGACGGAGCACTGAGAAGGGGATTTCATTAGAATTTTGTTCAGAAGTAGCATAATCAGGTCTTCTTGAGAGCGCATCGGGTTTTCCATTGATTGAGCCAGAGCGATAGACAATTTTGAAGTTAAACTCGGATAAGAATAGAGACCAACGAATAAGCCTTTGTGTCATCTTTTCAGGTTTTTTCTGATAGAGAAGGTTGCGATGATCAGAATAAATTGTAAACGGTGTAGGTGTTCCTTTCAGAAGATGTCGCCAGTTTTCCAATGCAGAGATGATTGCTAAGAGCTCCTTATCGTAAATCGGGTAGTTTCTTTCTGGTGAAGTAAGAGATCTTGAATAAAAGGCAATGGGATGAATTTTATTATCTTTTGAAGAAGTTTGGGAGAGAACAGCACCTATAGCAAAATTACTGCTATCGGTTTCGACCATGAATGGGAGATTTCGGTCAGGATAAGCGAGAACGGGAGCAGAAGTAAATTTGGATTTGATTGTATTAAAAGATTCTTCAGCTTCTTCGGACCAGAGAATTTCGGAGTCTTTCCTTAAGAGAGCATTGAGGGGATGAGCTAGTTTTGCGAAATTGGGTATGAAGCGTCTATAGTAATTGGCTAAACCTAGAAACGATTGAATGTCTTTAACACATGTTGGAGTAGGCCATTCGAGTATAGAAGAGATCTTTTTAGGGTCCATAAATATACCATTGGAGGAGATTCTATGACCAAGGAAATCGATAAATGGAACGCAGAATTCGCATTTTTCGAGTTTTGCGTATAATCCTGCTTTACGGAGTCTAGTGAGAATTTCAGCGAGATGTATCCAATGAGAATCCAAATCAGGAGAAAAGATAATTATATCATCAATGTAGCTGAAGGCGAATTTTCCAAGACAGTCTTCAAGAACGTCATTTATGAAATGTTGGAATACTGCTGGTGCATTTTTCAAGCCGAAAGGCATCACGCGGTATTCGTAGTGGCCATAAAACAGTTTTGCATCGGGTTTTAGTTTTATCTCACAATCATATTGACGATGAGGTGGTAGTTTGTTGGCAGATTTTTCATCGAAGACATCAATAAATTGCAAAAGCTTTTCAGGAAGATTGTTCGTTTCAGGTTGATTAATTGATTCTAAGGTTTCATCATCAAGTTGGGGTTCTTTTTCTGTAACGTGAGCAGTGAAAGTCATAGGAATAACCAGGCAATTATTAGTGCAATAACTTGATTTAAAGCAAAGTTTCTTTTCAGAGAAATTTATCATTGGATTATGGGTACAGAGCCATTCAGAGCCAAGTATGCAGCAGTAAGAGGGTAAATCGATGATGTAGAATTCAGCTAAGCATTTGTGATTATCATAAGTGAGGGAGAGTGGCATGGTTTTGCCTAATATAGTTTGATTTCCACCTATACCGGAGACTTGTGGGACAACATTTTGTTTTTCGAAGGGAATATTATTTTCTTTTGCGAAGTAGATATCCATAAGATTTAATTGTGATCCGGAGTCAATTAAAATTTTGGTTTTAACAGAAGCGTTTGAGGTACTTATATTGAATTCAAAGGTTGCAGTTTTAACATTGGGATTATCAGAGAGTCTTGGTCTTGGTTTGGTTGTTTCTGGATTTGTTACGTAAGTAGTATTACTGCTTGTACTGTTATTATTGTTTCTTTTTCTGTTTTTGATGGGGCAATTATCAAGTTGGTGGTCAGTAGATCCACAATAGAGGCAGAGGTTTTCCTTTCTTCTTCTTTCTTTCTCTTCTTTTGAAAGAGGTCCATGGGTTTTATTAGGTTTGGATTGAAAAGGTTTTTTACCAGCGTTTCTTTTAAAATTGTTTCTAGTATTACTATTATTGTTGTTTTGTCGGTTGGTTAAGTTATTAAAGTTTCGATGGTTTGATATGCGGCTATCGATTCTGGAAGCAATTGTTTGCATTGCGAATAATGAACGGGGTCCTGGAAACATTTCGAGTATTCTGGTAGCTATTTGGTCTTGTAATCCATCCAAAAAAGCATCCATCTTGGCTTCTTCGTTCCAAGATGAATCATCAGCATATCGGTTGAATTCCATGATGTAATGTTGAATATCACCGATTCTTTTTTGCTTTATTGTTCTTAACCTATGGTTTGCCACGAAAGTTGCGTCATTATTCCCAAAAACCGATTTCATTCGTTCGATGAATTCTTCGTAATTACCTAGGCATGGATCCATGTTTTCAATTAACGTTGCTGCCCAGTTCATAGCGGTTCCATATAGTCTTGAAATAATGTATACCACTTTTGATTCATCATCAACGAATCTATCTGGATAGATCATAAAAAGAAGTTCAATTTTAGCGAGGAATCCTTTAAAATACCTTCTATCGCCGGCGAATCCATCCTTGAGTGTTGCATTACTATTGTTTACTTCTTCCATTTTTTTTTTTTTTTTTTTTTTTTTTTTTTTTTTTTTTTTTAATTCTAATTATTGATTACTAATTATTAATTATTAATTATTAATTATTATTAATTATTAAATATTGATTATTACTAATTATTATTAATTATTATTATTAATTATTAATTATTATTAATTATTAAATATTGATTATTACTAATTATTATTAATTATTATTATTAATTATTACTAATTATTGAATATTGATTATTACTATTAATTATTACTAATTATTGAATATTGATTATTACTAATTATTAATTATTAAATATTAATTATTACTAATTTTTTTTTTTTTTTTTTTTTTTTTTTTTTTTAATTATTATAATTATTGATTTTGATTGAATAATAAATATACAATATAATTAATTATTAGAAGAAGTAAATATTTAATTTCAATATAAATAATTTTAATTTCAAGGATGGTTATATGGATTATTGAAAATATTAATAATTTTGATATATAGTAAAATTCAAGGGTTCTGATTGAATTTATAAATTCATGAATGAATTTTGGTAGAAAAATTTATAGTCTTGGTAAGTGGTTTCAAAAATAGTAGAAAATGGGATTCCTTAACGGGGTTCCAAAAAGAGTAATAGAGAATGGGATTACTTAACGGGGTTCCAAAAAGAGTAGTAGAGAATGGGATTCCTTAACGGGGTTCCAAAAAAGAATAGTAGTAAATGGGATTCCTTAACGGTGTTCCAAAAATAGTAGTAGAAAATGGGATTCCTTAACGGGGTTCCAAAAATAGTAGTAGAAAATGGGATTCCTTAACGGGGTTCCAAAAATAGTAAAAGTGCAAAGGTATTGTGCTTAGTTTAGTGGTGTTTTTATTGTAACGAATATTGGAATATCCGTGTTTTAAAGAGTGTAACACAATAGGTAAGCACTTTTTGATTAATAAGTAATTTGGTTTTTTAAAATATAGTTTTATTAATTAAGAAATTTAAAAATATTAATTATAAAGATTAATTATTGTAATATTTCGAATTACTTATTAATTAATTTAATAATTAATAAAAACACAATTTTTAAAAAATATTTTTTTTTTTGGCTGCGAAATTCACTCCTATTTATAGTTTTTCAAAATTTAAATCCATAAAAATTTAAAACCATAAAATCATTAAAAAGTTTCATAAAAATTGATTATTTTCGGTTAAAAAGAATCTAAAAGAAATAATGATAAAAGATAAATTAAAATAGAATTTCTATCTGATTTGTTTCTATTAATTTCTAAGAATTTCTTTTGTTAATTTTTTACAGAAATTTATACAGAAACAAATACAGAAACAAATACAGAAATGAAGTATAAAAATTCTTTAAAATTTAAATGATATAAAATTTTAGTAAAGGTGTGAGTCGAACCCTAGTGGTTCAAGCTGAGGTCATAGTGACTAACCACTATGCCAGCATTCTAATTTCTAGTTTTTTGATAAGAATGTACTAAATAATGCATTCTTAATTAAATCTACGATTTATTTCTAATACATTATGTGTACATTATTATTTTTGTACTTTAATAAATTTTTAAATCCAAAGATCAAAAATTAAATCAAATATTATATTAAACTTTATATTTTTATATTAAATCTTATATTAAAAGTAATATTTTTATATATTTAAAACTTATATTAGCAATATTAATAATAAATCTTATTTTTTTTTTTATATTAATAATGAAAATTTATATTAATAATATTTTTATATATTGATAATTAAAAATTTATATATTATATTTTAACTTTTTATTATAAAATTTTATATCGAAATGTTTTATTTTATATTGAAAAATATTTTATTTTATTAAAAACCTTTATATTAGAATAGTATTTTTATTTTTATTTGAATATTTTAACAGATTGTAATAAAAATTATAGCCAATTAAATAAATTCTTATTAGTAATATTTTAGATATTTTTAAATAAATAAATAAAAAAAAAAAAAAAAAAAAAAAAAAAAAAAAAAAAAAAAAAAAAAAAAAAATGTTTTATTAATATTATAAATGTATTTTATTTATATTGTTATAATTAAATTTTATATAATTAATTATAAAAATCAATTTAAATTTAATAGTTTTTATAAAAAAAAAAAAAAAAAATAAATAAAATGTAATTTAGTGGCAAGAACAACTTTTATGCCTTGAAAAAAAGTATAAATAGTTGTAAATTTTGCTACTAATTTTTAAATATCATCAAGTAAAATTAAAAAAATAAATAAAAATAATAAATAAATAAATAAAATTTGTGTTTCCTTACTTTATTTTTATTTAATTCTCTAAAACCTTAACATTTATATGGTGGAGATATCGGGGAATTAAATAGAAATAATAGTAAATAACATAGATTTTTTTTTTAATTTTTTTTTATTTTATATTGATAAACAAGTAAGTCGTTAATCCTTTGATTAACCTATGGCGCTTGTTTGATATATATATAAAAAAAAATTTTTTTTAAATAAGTAAAATTAAGATTCAAAAAAAAAACAAATTTTGTAAAATTATAACAAGGAGCGGATAGAGCTCATACACAGTGTATTCTCAGATAGCAACAAATTAACTCTATTCATAGTAGGTTATTGAATAGTAGTTAATTTGGAGATTAATTGGAAAGTAGACGAAGGTATTTGGTTACCGACCCGGTAATAATAGTTCAGCCTTCAACGTTTCAACACACGAAGGTGCGGGTACTTTCCAAGCACTGGCGAATAAGGAGCTTACGTCACCGAAGGCGTAAGATTGTTTTTTTTTATATATATTTTTTTTTACTTTTCTTTGTGCTAGTTATAAGGCACTTTATTATATAAAGTATCAGACTTTGGCTAACTTCGCCATTTAAATTTTTTTTATTTTTTTTTTATTACTGATACTTTATTTGTTTAATAATTCCTGTAAAAGAATCTTAATTTACTTGAAAATATTGTGTTTTTAGTTAATTTTTATTAGTTAATAAAAATATTATTGAATACTTTTAAAATTTTTTTTTTATTCCGTACATAGATTATCGGATTAAGTTTATCCTACATAGTAATTGGGCTAGTAGGCTCTGAACTGCTATATTTTATATTGAATATAGTAATCGTGGCACACGCGTGGCATGACACCATTAGGTAAGCTGCACGTCAGACAGTGTGTACTATCAGATTGTACGACAATAAAGATTATTTTTTTGTATTTAATAATTATAATTAATTAATAATTTTATTAGCTATAACAATACAATATTTATCGTTTAAAAAGAAAAATTTTTGAAAGGTGAAAATAATAAATAAAACTTTGCTTCTAAATTTATTACTACAAATATACTAAATTACAAAATTCAAGTGGTCGATAAAGGTTTCGAGCTTGAAAAATATTCTATTGAGTTGTCGATAAAGATTTCGAACTTAAAATTATTCTATTGAGTTGTCGATAAAGATTTCGAACTTAAAAATTATTCTTAATAAAGTAGTCGAAAAGAACCTCGTGCTTTATAATTTCTACTAAGTTGTCGATAAGGATTTCGAGCTTATATCTACTAAAGAAAGCAAATAAAATTATTATTTTCAAAAGTTACTAAAATATATTGTTTTAAAAATTGATTCGATATTAAATTACCTATTAAATTATATTTTTAAAGTTGTATTTCCAAATTTATTCTTATTTAATCACCTCATTAATATACAACAAGAAATATTTAAACAAAATGTCCAAGGAAACAACTTTGAGCTTTAAAGAATTGAAAAAAGAATTAAGAGATATTGTGAAACTTAGCAAGGACAATTTAGATATTAAGTCCTGGGCTACTGAATTAAAACTTTGGATCAAGATACAAGGTATTACAGATCCAGAAACAATATTTAATGCTTGTTTACTTACCAGCTCTGGTGAAGTACAACGCGTTATTGAAGATTTGGGAGAAGATAGTGATGATGAAAGTGATGATTCATCAGATGAAGAAGAAGATGATGATGAAGAAGAAAATGTTGATGATGATATTAAATTTCCTTCCCTTGAAAAAATTATTTCAAGTCTTGAAAATTTTTACGGTATTAAAGAAGACCAAAATTTACTTCTTAAAGAACTTCGTGCAATGCGAATTAAAAGAAACGAAAAGATTAAAGACTTTAATGTAAGATATAGAACTTTGTACACTAAACTTGATAAAAAGAGAAGAAAGCGCATTGGTGTACTAGATTATATTGATTCTATTCAAAATAATTATGAAGCCTGGAAGAAATTATCCCTTAAAGATGATATAAGTATGGATAAAGCTTTCAAAATTGCCGAGAAAGTAGATAGACTTTCTGTAAGGAACAATAATATTAATACCTATAATGTTAATAATTCCCAACATAATCAAAATAATCAAAACAGTACTACTTCAAGACTTTATCCTAAAAGAAGAAACGAAACTTTCCAAACAAATCAAACAAATAATAAACCGAAACCTCAAGATATTATAGAAGAATCAACCCAGAAAATGAGAAATTTATCCGTTAAAACTTGCTTCTTCTGTAAGGAAGAAGGTCATTACTCATATTATTGCCCTCAATTAAATAAGATTATGGAAAAAAATAAAAAAGAAATATATTCCAAAAAGTCTTTAAACTTCTAAATGGGAGCAGAAGCACTCCCAATGACAAAACAATAGCTTCATTAAATAATTTACAAAATAATACTTTTACTAAGAATACTCCAATTGATAATAATTCCTTTAACGAAGAATCTGAAGAATCTGATTTTAGTGACACAACTGAAAGTGAGGATGATATCATTATAAATGCTGTAAAAAGAAAAATGAATGATAATAACAGCGAAAAAGAAGAAAATAATTCCAAGAAAGTACATAAAAGTTTAAAAGATAATCCACGTCCTTTTGCAACTCCTGCTTTAAGAAAGAAGAAAGAAAATGAGCTGCATAATAAACCAAATAAAGTTTATAAAAATCAAATACTTCCTTCAATTTTAACTCAACCAAATATTAACAAAGAAAAACAAAAAGAAAAGGAATTAAGAAATATGACAAGAGTAAGAGAAAGTAAAGAAGAAAACAACAATTATTCATCAAAAGGAAAGGAAAAAGTTGAATCTGAAGATATACTTGTAATCGATAATGAAATAGAAGATCTAGAAATGAATAAAGATAATCAACAAAATAAAACTAATACTTTGGAAAAATTAATTTCAACAAAAACTAAGGAAACTAATAATGGAAATACTCAATTAGTAAAAAGGAATATCAAAATGATGAATAATAAAGAACCTTACAATATTATGGATGATTTAAATAATCTTAAATCCAGTATTACGATAGGTCAACTCTTGAATGCATGTCCTAAAATTCGTTCACAATTAACTCAAGGTTTAAAGTTAGAAAAGTCTAAAATAATTGGAACTGTAGACAATGTAATAGCACGAACTTTATTAGTAAATAACTATGACCATAGCTACATAAGTAAAAGTAATGAAGTAGCCGAAGAAGACTTAGCAATGGTTGATGCAAGTGTTGACGGAGTACTAGGAAAACTTTTAATTGATTCTTGTAGTAACCTAAGCATCGTTACTAAGCAGTATTTTGATAAATTACCTGGTGAATATGAAACAGTTGGAAAAAGTCGTGGAAGAATCCAACTAGCAACACAAGATGAAGAATACTCGGAAGGAATTATTGTTCGATTACCAGTAAAAATTAATAATTATGAATTTAATGCGGACTTTAGAATTATTGAGAAAGAAGACTCATTTTATGATATGTTAATAAACTTTAAAACTCAAATCGATCATTGTTTATTTATTCATCCAACCTTAAACAGTCTATGTAAACTTTTGTCAGAAAGTGAATACGAAGAAATAGCTAAAATAAATAATCAATATTATGATGAAGAAAGTATAATCTGCACTATTAGAAAAGTTGAAGAAACGAATAATGAAAAGGAAATTATAAAGGAATTAACTCCAATGGAATTTATTGAGAGTGATGAATTTTTAAGTACCTTAAATAAAGATTATAAAGAACAAATTATTAAAATTCTCAAAGAAATGATTGACATAGTTGCCACTTCAACAGAAGAACTAACTCCTTCTAAACTTTCACCACATAAGATCCGTTTGAAAGCAAATGCAAAGCCAGTAAAATTAAGAAGTTATAGGTTAACTAAATTAAAATCAGATATCTTAAAAGAAGAACTTACAAAGCTTATTAAGAAAGGATTGATAGAACCATCCTGTTCAGAATGGTCATCTCCAGTAGTACTCATTCTAAAACACAATGGAAAGTGGCGCTTGTGCATTGACTACCGAAAAGTCAATGATATGACAGAAAAAGATTCTTATTCAGTTCCATATATAGATGAAATTTTTGATAGTCTCGGAGGAGCTAAAATATTTACAACTCTTGATTTATTTTCTGGTTTTCACCAAATCTTAATGGATGAAGAAAGCGTTGAAGTAACCACTTTCACTACTAAGTTTGGAAATTATCAATTTAAGGTTATGCCTTTTGGACTTACTGGAGCTCCCTCAACCTTCCAAAGAGAAATGAATAAAATTTTATTCCCTTTTATTGGTGAATTTGTTTATGTATTTATTGATGATGTTTTGATCTATTCAAAAAGTATCGAAGAACATTTAATTCATATTAAACAAGTATTAGAAGTATTTAAAGAAAACAAGTTAAAAATTAATATTGAAAAGTGCCATTTTCTTCAAACTGAAGTTGATGTATTAGGTCACAAACTTACTACTAAAGGATTAAGTCCCATGGAAAGTAAGATAACAGCTATTAAGAAGTGGGAAGCCCCTTCATCACTTCATGAATTAAGATCATTTTTAGGAGCAGTGGGATATTATCGTGATTTTATTCCTAAATATGCTCAAATTACCTCACCTTTATGTAAATTATTGAAAAAGAATACCAAATATGAATGGAATAAAGAACAACAAGAAAGCTTTGAACTCCTAAAAGAAAAATTAATCAATGCACCTATTCTAAAATTTCCGTCATTTGACAAACCTTTTATCATTAGAACTGATGCTTCGTATAATGGAATTGGTGGAGTTCTTTTACAAAAAGAAGAAGAAACCGGTAAGGAGCATCCAATACACTTTATAAGTAGAAGTTTAAAGAAAGCTGAAAAGAATTATGGTATTACCGATTTGGAAGGAACCGCTTTGTTTTACTGTATGACTAAATTTAAATCTTATATTGAAGGAAATCCACTACCTACAACTATTTACACAGATCATAAACCATTAGTTGGTTTATTTAAGAATAAAGAACCTTTGAATGCAAGGCAAACAAGATGGTGTCTAACCGCTAGTATGCTTGGAATTAATATAAAATATGAATCAGGCAAAAAGAATGTGTTAGCTGATGCTCTTTCAAGAATGAAAAGTAAGGAAGAGAGAAAGATATTATTAACAAAAATTACTAATGGAAATAATGAAGAATTATTATCTAAAGTTATAAAGGAATTTATTAATGAAAAGTTTACTGTTATTGATGGTGAAGATTACTTTATCGACAATGGAAATTATAGAAAATTAATAACGGACGAAAATGAAAGGTTTAAATTAATTTTAGAAGCTCATAATATTGGCCACGAAGGATATTACAAAACATATCAAAGACTTAAGAAAAACTTTTATTGGAATCATATGATTAAAGATATCAAAAGAATTGTTAGTAATTGTGAAAAATGCCAGTTAAATCGTCCTCAACCATATCCAGAACCAACCGAAAACCATCCAACTAAAGTGGAGGGTCCCTTTGTGCATTTAGGATTAGATATTATAGGACCGTTACCAAAAACAAGAAATAATAATCAATATATTATAGTAACTGTTGATTACTTTACCAAATGGGTTGAAGCCGAACCCACTGAAAACATAACTTCCTCTGATATAATTAAATTTTTAATAAACGTTTTTGCAAGACATGGTGTCCCTCAAGTTATTACTACTGATAATGGAGTCCAATTCACTTCTGATATGACTAAAATCTTTCTTGATCTTTATGATGTATATGTTAAATTTGTAGCTACTTACCACCCTGAATCAAATGGCCTTACTGAAAATCGAAATAAAGAAATTGGAAAATTACTTCGTTTATTAGGAAGGAAAAATCAAGATTGGGATGAAGTTTTACCTTCTGCTTTATGGGCACTTCGAACTACCAAAAATACAGCTACTGGACATTCTAGTTTTGAATTAGTATATGGAAGAGAAGACCAACAGCCTTATGATATAGCCATAAGAACAATTGAAAATGCAGGTAAATCATATGATGAAATTTTAATGGAAAAATTTGTTCGTCATTATCAATGGACTAGAGAAGCATGCGAAAATGTGAAGAATGCTAACAAGTATTGGGCAACAAGACGAGAAGAACAAATAAGTATGAAAAAGGGAAAAGAATTAAAGGCTGGTGATCTTGTTCTTGTTAGAAACTTTAGCCGCACTAAGCTAGAACCATATTACAATGGACCATTTAAAATTTTAAAAATTCAATTCAACACGGCAACCCTAATCGATCAGAAGACTGGAAAGCAACTCGATAGGAATGTTCACTTTAAAAATTTAGTAAAGTTTAACTCCGCTTACAGAGAAGCTTGAGTCTTCGTCGGGGCATCTTGATAAGAATGTACTAAATAATGCATTCTTAATTAAATCTACGATTTATTTCTAATACATTATGTGTACATTATTATTTTTGTACTTTAATAAATTTTTAAATCCAAAGATCAAAAATTAAATCAAATATTATATTAAACTTTATATTTTTATATTAAATCTTATATTAAAAGTAATATTTTTATATATTTAAAACTTATATTAGCAATATTAATAATAAATCTTATTTTTTTTTTTATATTAATAATGAAAATTTATATTAATAATATTTTTATATATTGATAATTAAAAATTTATATATTATATTTTAACTTTTTATTATAAAATTTTATATCGAAATGTTTTATTTTATATTGAAAAATATTTTATTTTATTAAAAACCTTTATATTAGAATAGTATTTTTATTTTTATTTGAATATTTTAACAGATTGTAATAAAAATTATAGCCAATTAAATAAATTCTTATTAGTAATATTTTAGATATTTTTAAATAAATAAATAAAAAAAAAAAAAAAAAAAAAAAAAAAAAAAAAAAAAAAAAAAAAAAAAAAATGTTTTATTAATATTATAAATGTATTTTATTTATATTGTTATAATTAAATTTTATATAATTAATTATAAAAATCAATTTAAATTTAATAGTTTTTATAAAAAAAAAAAAAAAAAATAAATAAAATGTAATTTAGTGGCAAGAACAACTTTTATGCCTTGAAAAAAGTATAAATAGTTGTAAATTTTGCTACTAATTTTTAAATATCATCAAGTAAAATTAATAAAATAAATAAAAATAATAAATAAATAAATAAAATTTGTGTTTCCTTACTTTATTTTTATTTAATTCTCTAAAACCTTAACATTTTTAAGATTCGTTACAAGTATGGAGAAAGCTTTCAAAATTGCCGAGAAAGTAGATAGACTTTCTGTAAGGAACAATAATATTAATACCTATAATGTTAATAATTCCCAGCATAATCAAAATAATCAAAACAGTACTACTTCAAGACTTTATCCTAAAAGAAGAAACGAAACTTTCCAAACAAGTCAAACAAATAATAAACCGAAACCTCAAGATATTATAGAAGAATCAACCCAGAAAATGAGAAATTTATCTGTTAAAACTTGCTTCTTCTGTAAGGAAGAAGGTCATTACTCATACTATTGCCCTCAATTAAATAAGATTATGGAAAAAAATAAAAAAAGAAATATATTCCAAAAAGTCTTTAAACTTCTAAATGGGAGCAGAAGCACTCCCAATGACAAAACAATAGCTTCATTAAATAATTTACAAAATAATACTTTTACTAAGAATACTCCAATTGATAATAATTCCTTTAATGAAGAATCTGAAGAATCTGATTTTAGTGACACAACTGAAAGTGATGATGATATCATTATAAATGCTATAAAAAGAAAAATGAATGATAATAACAGCGAAAAAGAAGAAAATAATTCCAAGAAAGTACATAAAAGTTTAAAAGATAATCCACGTCCTTTCGCAACTCCTGCTTTAAGAAAGAAGAAAGAAAATGAGCTACATAATAAACCAAATAAAGTTTATAAAAATCAAATACTTCCTTCAATTTTAACTCAACCAAATATTAACAAAGAAAAACAAAAAGAAAAGGAATTAAGAAATATGACAAGAGTAAGAGAAAGTAAAGAAGAAAACAACAATTATTCATCAAAAGGAAAGGAAAAAGTTGAATCTGAAGATATACTTGTAATCGATAATGAAATAGAAGATCTAGAAATGAATAAAGATAATCAACAAAATAAAACTAATACTTTGGAAAAATTAATTTCAACAAAAACTAAAGAAACTAATAATGGAAATACTCAATTAGTAAAAAGGAATATCAAAATGATGAATAATAAAGAACCTTACAATATTATGGATGATTTAAATAATCTTAAATCCAGTATTACGATAGGTCAACTCTTGAGTGCATGTCCGAAAATTCGTTCACAATTAACTCAAGATTTAAAGTTAGAAAAATCTAAAATAATTGGAACTGTAGACAATGTAATAGCACGAACTTTATTAGTGAATAACTATAATCATAGCTACATAAGTAAAAGTAATGAAGTAGCCGAAGAAGACTTAGCAATGGTTGATGCAAGAGTTGACGGAGTACTAGGAAAACTTTTAATTGATTCTTGTAGTAACCTAAGCATCGTTACTAAGCAGTATTTTGATAAATTACCTGGTGAATATGAAACAGTTGGAAAAAGTCGTGGAAGAATCCAACTAGCAACACAAGATGAAGAATACTCGGAAGGAATTATTGTTCGATTACCAGTAAAAATTAATAATTATGAATTTAATGCGGACTTTAGAATTATTGAGAAAGAAGACTCTTTTTATGATATGTTAATAAACTTTAAAACTCAAATCGATCATTGTTTATTTATTCATCCGACCTTAAACAGTTTATGTAAACTTTTGTCAGAAAGTGAATACGAAGAAATAGCTAAAATAAATAATCAATATTATGATGAAGAAAGTATAATTTGTACTATTAGAAAAGTTAAAGAAACGAATAATGAAAAGGAAATTATAAAGGAATTAACTCCAATGGAATTTATTGAGAGTGATGAATTTTTAAGTACCTTAAATAAGGATTATAAAGAACAAATTATTAAAATTCTCAAAGAAATGATTGACATAGTTGCCACTTCAACAGAAGAACTAACTCCTTCTAAACTTTCACCACATAAGATTCGTTTAAAAGCAAATGCAAAGCCAGTAAAATTAAGAAGCTATAGGTTAACTAAATTAAAATCAGATATCTTAAAAGAAGAACTTACAAAACTTATTAAGAAAGGATTGATAGAACCATCCTGTTCAGAATGGTCATCTCCAGTAGTACTTATTCTAAAACACAATGGAAAGTGGCGCTTGTGCATTGACTACCGAAAAGTCAATGATATGACAGAAAAAGATTCTTATTCAGTTCCATATATAGATGAAATTTTTGATAGTCTCGGAGGAGCTAAAATATTTACAACTCTTGATTTATTTTCTGGTTTTCACCAAATCTTAATGGATGAAGAAAGCGTTGAAGTAACCACTTTCACTACTAAGTTTGGAAATTAACAATTTAAGGTTATGCCTTTTGGACTTACTGGAGCTCCCTCAACCTTCCAAAGAGAAATGAATAAAATTTTATTCCATTTTATTGGTGAATTTGTTTACGTATTTATTGATGATGTTTTGATCTATTCAAAAAGTATCGAAGAACATTTAATTCATATTAAACAAGTATTAGAAGTATTTAAAGAAAACAAGTTAAAAATTAATATTGAAAAGTGCCATTTTCTTCAAGCTGAAGTTGATGTATTAGGTCACAAACTTACTACTAAAGGATTAAGTCCCATGGAAAGCAAAATAACAGCTATTAAGAAGTGGGAAGCCCCTTCATCAATTCATGAATTAAGATCATTTCTAGGAGCAGTAGGATATTATCGTGACTTTATTCCTAAATATGCTCAAATTACCTCACCTTTATGTAAATTATTGAAAAAGAATACTAAATATGAATGGAATAAAGAACAACAAGAAAGCTTTGAACTCCTAAAAGAAAAATTAATCAATGCACCTATTCTAAAATTTCCGTCATTTGACAAACCTTTTATCATTAGAACTGATGCTTCGTATAATGGAATTGGTGGAGTTCTTTTACAAAAAGAAGAAGAAACCAGTAAGGAGCATCCAATACACTTTATAAGTAGAAGTTTAAAGAAAGCTGAAAAGAATTATGGTATTACCGATTTGGAAGGAACCGCTTTGTTTTACTGTATGACTAAATTTAAATCTTATATTGAAGGAAATCCATTACCTATAACTATTTACACAGATCATAAACCATTAGTTGGTTTATTTAAGAATAAAGAACCTTTGAATGCAAGGCAAACAAGATGGTGTCTAACCGCTAGTATGCTTGGAATTAATATAAAATATGAATCAGGCAAAAAGAATGTGTTAGCTGATGCTCTTTCAAGAATGAAAAGTAAGGAAGAGAGAAAGATATTATTAACAAAAATTACTAATGGAAATAATGAAGAATTATTATCTAAAGTTATAAAGGAATTTATTAATGAAAAGTTTACTGTTATTGATGGTGAAGATTACTTTATCGACAATGGAAATTATAGAAAATTAATAACGGACGAAAATGAAAGGTTTAAATTAATTTTAGAAGCTCATAATATTGGCCACGAAGGATATTACAAAACATATCAAAGACTTAAGAAAAACTTTTATTGGAAGCATATGATTAAAGATATCAAAAGAATTGTTAGTAATTGTGAAAAATGCCAATTAAATCGTCCTCAACCATATCCAGAACCAACCGAAAACCATCCAACTAAAGTGGAGGGTCCCTTTGTGCATTTAGGATTAGATATTATAGGACCGTTACCAAAAACAAGAAATAATAATCAATATATTATAGTAACTGTTGATTACTTTACCAAATGGGTTGAAGCCGAACCCACTGAAAACATAACTTCCTCTGATATAATTAAATTTTTAATAAATGTTTTTGCAAGACATGGTGTGCCTCAAGTTATTACCACCGATAATGGAGCCCAATTCACCTCTGACATTACAAAAATCTTTCTTGACCTTTATGACGTTTATGTAAAATTCATAGCTACTTATCACCCTGAATCCAATGGTCTCACTGAAAACCGAAATAAAGAAATTGGAAAATTACTTCGTTTATTAGGAAGGAAAAATCAAGATTGGGATGAAGTTTTACCTTCTGCTTTATGGGCACTTCGAACTACCAAAAACACAGCTACTGGACATTCTAGTTTTGAATTAGTATATGGAAGAGAAGACCAACAGCCTTATGATATAGCCATAAGAACCAATTGAAAATGCAGGTAAATCATATGATGAAATTTTAATGGAAAAATTTGTTCGTCATTATCAATGGACTAGAGAAGCATGCGAAAATGTGAAGAATGCTAACATGTATTGGGTAACAAGACGAGAAGAACAAATAAGTATGAAAAAAGGAAAAGAATTAAAGGCTGGTGATCTTGTTCTTGTTAGAAACTTTACCCGCACTAAGCTAGAACCATATTACAATGGACCATTTAAAATTTTAAAAATTCAATTCAACACGGCAACCCTAATCGATCAGAAGACTGGAAAGCAACTCGATAGGAATGTTCACTTTAAAATTTAGTAAAGTTTAACTCCGCTTACAGAGAAGCTTGAGTCTTCGTCAGGGCATCTTGATAAGAATGTACTAAATAATGCATTCTTAATTAAATCTACGATTTATTTCTAATACATTATGTGTACATTATTATTTTTGTACTTTAATAAATTTTTAAATCCAAAGATCAAAAATTAAATCAAAAATTATATTAGACTTTATATTTTTATATTAAATCTTATATTAATAGTAATATTTTTATATATTTAAAACTTATATTAGCAATATTAATAATAAATCTTATTTTTTTTTATATTAATAATGAAAATTTGTATTAATAATATTTTTATATATTGATAATTAAAAATTTATATATTATATTTTAACTTTTATTATAAAATTTTATATCGAAATGTTTTATTTTATATTGAAAAATATTTTATTTTATTAAAAACCTTTATATTAGAATAGTATTTTTATTTTTATTTGAATATTTTAACAGATTGTAATAAAAAAAAATATAGCCAATTAAATAAATTCTTATTAGTATTATTTTAGATAGATTATAAAAAAAAAAAAAAAAATGTTTTATTAATATTATAAATGTATTTTATTTATAATGTTATAATTAAATTTTATATAATTGATTATAAAACTCAATTTAAATTTAATAGTTTTTATAAAAAAAAAAAAAAAAAAAAAAAAAAAAAAAAAAAAAAAAAAGAATAAATAAAATGTAATTTAGTGGAAAGAACAACTTTTATGCCTTGAAAAAAGTATAAATAGTTGTAAATTTTGCTACTAATTTTTAAATATCATCAAATAAAATAAAATCAAATAAAATAAAATAAAATAAAATAAATTTATAAATAAAAATAATAAATAAATAAATAAAATTTGTGTTTCTTACTTTATTTTTATTTAATTCTCTAAAACCTTAACAATTCGTTACAGTGATTCAGGAATATAAATTAAATTGTTATATAATATAATATTATCTTTTATTTTAAATCTTTCCATTTTCCTAAATGGTTTATAAGCATAATTATTTTTAACATTGTTTTCACTAAAGTATAATTTAATATCTTCAGCAGTAGCATCTTCTTTAATAGCATCAATAATTTTTTCTAGTAAATTACTCATAATTCCTATAAAACAGGGAACTTCTTTTACATTTTTAATATCTAATATATTTTCTGGTTTAATATCTTCGTTATTCTTCATATAGTCAGGTCTTCTTGAAAGACTATCTGGTTTCCCATTTTTTGTTCCTTGTCTATATATAAGTTGGAAATCATATTCCTGAAAGAATAAGTGCCATCTATGCTGTCTTTGATTACCAACTTTTCCTCCTAAAGTATAGATTAAATTTCTATGGTCAGTATAGACAGTAATTTTATGTTTTGCACCAAGTAAAAGATGTCTCCAAGTTAAGAAAGAATCTCTAATAGCTAATAACTCTTTTTCTGTAATGGTATAATTTATTTCGGAGCCTTGTAAACTTCTTGAAAAGTAAGCAACAGGATGTAATTTATTATTATCATCTTTCTGAGATAAAACAGCACCTATAGCATAGTTACTTGCATCACATTCTACTATGAATGGTTTAGTTACATCTGGGTGATGCAGTACTGGAGAAGTAGTTAATTTACTTTTTAATAATTTAAATGAATTTCCACAATTTGTATCCCAAATAAATTTTGTATTTTTTCTTGTTAAATTATGGAGAGGCTTAGCTATTTTTGCAAAATTTTTTACAAATCTCCTATAGTAATTACATAAGCCTAAAAATCGTTGTACTTCTTTAATATTTTTCGGAGTTGGCCACTCTTCTATAGATTTAATTTTCTTTGGGTCAGTAGATACACCATCTCCAGATAAAATGTAACCTAGGAATTCAACTTTTTCTTTATCGAATTCACATTTTTCTAATTTTGCGTATAAATTATTATTAATTAAAGTTTGTAATACACTTCTTACTTGTTTGTGATGTTCTTCCAAATCCTCAGAATAAATTAAAATATCATCCAAATATAAAATAACACTTTTTTCCAAATAAGGTCTGAGTACAGAATTAATAAATGATTGAAAAGTGGCTGGGGCATTTTTCAACCCAAAAGGCATTACGAGATATTCGTAATGACCATATTTAGTTCGAAAAGCTGTTTTATATTCATCCCCCTCTTTTATACGAATTAGGTTATAGGCAGACCTTAGATCTAATTTTGTGAAATATTTTGCACCTTTAACCTTTTCAATAATATCATTAATAAGTGGAAGAGGATATGAATTTCTAATGGTAACAGCGTTTAACTTTTTGTAATCCACACACAATCTTAAAGAACCATCTTTCTTTTTTTGAAATAAAACAGGATAACCAGCTGGAGATTCAGAAGGTCTAATAAATCCCTTCTTTAAATTTTCTTCTATATATTCTTTTAAAACTTTATTTTCTTCTTCAGATAATGGGTAGATAGGTCCGTAATGAAGAGAAGCATCCCTTTCTAAAACTATTTTACAGTCAGTTAAACGATGTGGCGGTAGTTTATCTGCTTCTTTCTTACTAAATACAACAGCCAAATCTCGATATTGAAGCGGAATATTTTCGATTTTTATATCTTCAATATCTTCTTCATAATTTTCTTTATTTGTTAAAAATGAATAAATTAAATAATTATAGTTAAATTTATTATTAATTTTATATTTTTTATTTTGGTGATTGTTTTTTAATTTAAAAAATATTTTATTGGTTAAAAAATTAAATTTTTTATGAAGAAATTTTTTATATTTATTAAGTTTAAAATTTAATTTATTTTGATTAAAATTTTTGAAATTTTTTGGATTTTTTGTATAATTAAATTTTTTTATGAATTTATGTTTTAAAAAATAATTTTTTAAAAATCTTTTTATCACTGAATTAAACCGAGAATAATATTGTGGATTTTTATTAGTATTTTTATTAATTTTATTATAAAAGTGAGAATTTAAATAAGAATATAGGAAGTTTTTATAATAGTCATAATGAATATTAAACTTCCTCATAAATTGGTTTCCAAAAAGTAGTTTTGTTGGGATACAATTCGAAATTAAAAATTTTTCTCTGAAATTTTTAAAATAAACTCTTTTATTTTCATTAATTTTGATTTGAAATTTTAGCCAGACATAATTCTTTATCTGGGTTGTATCACCAGAAATTCCTTTGACTAAAATTTTTGATTTTAAATTATATTTTTTCAATTTTAATGTTTTTACTAATTCTTCTGTAATAAAATTACAGAAGGGGCCTGAATCTAACATCGATTCAGTTTTTAATTTATTATTATCATTTTTAATATTTTTTATATTATTTGAAAATGTTGTTGGAATATATGTATCAAATAAAAGGAAAGTTGAAGGTAATTTTTTATTTACTACATTATTAAATGTAGGAAAATTATAATGAAGAATTCTTGTGTTTTTTATTATATTGGACTTCTGTTGAAGTCCATTGTTTAGTTTTTGTTTTATTATTATTGCTACTAGTTTTATTACTATTATAATTGTTATTATTGTAATTATTATAATTACTTTTGTTATTATAATTGTTATTAGAATTATAATTTTTATCATGATTAATATGGGTACTAACGTGTTTTGAATGTTTATTATTACTGCTTCTAAAAAGTTTTGAATTACCATTATTTGTTTTTATTTGACTTTTTGTTTTTAATGTATTTTCAAGTAAAATACATTTAGTATAAATAGTACCAAGATCAACAGGGAATTCTTCCATTTCTTCAATTACTTCTTGGAATTTTGAATGTAACCCATTATAGAAAATTAAAGCTAAGGCTTCTTCACTGAATCCAAGACCATTCGAAAGAGTTCTAAATTGTTCAATATAATCATTTATTTTCCCATAATTATGTTTCAATTTTATTAATTGAATCTTAGCTAATTTTTTGCTTGCAACGTTGGAAAATGCTTTTCTTAATTCAGTAGTCAATTCAGAAAGAGTTTTTAGGTTAGTATCCTTGTACGTAGCTAGATACCAATTACGAGCGCCATCTCTTAAACGGGATTTAATAAAGTTAATTTTGATATCTTCTGTAGCTTCTGAATTTGGATATGTTTTAAAAGTATCTTCACAAAGTTGACAGAATAGATCAGTTTCTTTAGTATCTCCAGAGAAAAATCCAGGTTCAAGAACTTGTAAACGGTTTGAAAAAGCATTCCTCATAATAACATCATTGTCATCATCACGTCTAGTAGTGGTAGATACATTATCCTCTTGTATTTGACTAGTAGAAGGAATATCATTTGTAGCAATATTTATATTTAACTTTTCATCTAAAATTTTTGTTAAATTAGATAATTGATTAATAATATTTTTATTATCTTTGTAAAGTGTATAAAGTTTTTTTTGTAAGTCCTTGTTATATTCATTAAAATCTTCTTTTAATAAAAAACTATCATTAACAGAAGAAGCCAATTCGGATACAGTAACTTGGGCGTCAGACCTTAATTTATTAACTTCTGACATTGGAGCAATGTCAGCCCATACATTATTGTAAAAAGACATATTAAAGTAGTAACCAAAACTAGGGTAAGGTTATTGTTAAAATTAAGATATAAAATAGTTTTATGATTAATAACGTTACTAGGTTAATATGTTGAATTATATATTAATAATCCAACAATAATTAATTAATAATAATATAAAAATAATATAAGATAAATAGTTAAGTTATTTAAACACTTAATATCTAAGAATATTTTAAATAATAATTTCTTTGAAGGATTTATGAAAATATTTATTTATTGAATTATTAGTATATAATTATTGTAAATACAATAACCTTACAAAGAACATAAAAGATAGGTTTTTACATCTTTCTTTTATACTTTGTAAGTTACATAATAATAGTATTTAATTATAAGATATTAATAATATAGTAATATGAATATTAATAAAATATTAAGATAATAACAATATCGATATGTTTAAAATATTTAATATAACTAAATAAATTTAATTTATAATTATATATTTAATTTGAATAATTAAAAATAGTAGTTAATATATATGATGTAAACATATATATAAACATAATATAAATAAATACATGTGACGTCATATGTAAATAATTGAAATTATTAATATAAATCTTATTTATTAATATTTTCAGAATTATTAGGCCTAAGATAATTCTTTAAATATTAAATAAGAATTTATATTAATTATTAATTAAATGTATATTGAAATGTGAATAACTGAAATTGAGATTTCAATTCAGTTATAATTTCAACATACCTTAGAATCCATTATATTATTCTTTACTTAATATTACTTTACTATATTTTCTATACTAAAATATTTTCTAAATATATTTTTTTTTATTTTTATTAAAAGTTTCTAAAATATTATCAATAATTCTATATTTTTATTATTAATATCAATATCTATAATTTAACCTTAAATTTAATTATTTTATTAAAGTGTTTATTATCAATATTAATATTTTATTTTTTTTTCAAATATATTATTATATTATTATTATATTGTATCAATATTAAACTTGTATTCATTTTAGTATTTTATTTTACTTTTAAATTGATTATTTAATATTTTTATTCCCCACAAATAAAATCAAATCTTAATTGATTAATAATAAATATTAAATACATTATAGTTTTTAAATTTATTTTATATAAAATATAAGAATATTATATTAACATTCTTGATTAAAATAACTTTATTTTTCTGTAAAATCTTTTTAAATTTGGTTTGTTACTTTTCGTATATATTAAATAATTTAGTTTTAGTATATGAAAAATAATATAAAATTATATAAACAAAATTTATTAAAATAAAAATACTTATGAATTAGTTAATTTAAATTAATATAAAATTTTAAGTAATTAGTAATAGTAAATATTTTTTTTAAATATGATAATAAAATGTAGAAAGGCTTTACATATTTATTTTTTTTCAAAAAGTATAAATAAGTGAAGTTTTTCAATAATTAAAATGTAGACAGAAAAATATTAAAAATAAATAATTAAATAAAATTCTAATAAAACCCGAATCATAACAGTTATAATACAGAATGAACAAATAATACTAATTGTGCTAGAATAATATAAATTATTCTAACCTTATAGATTATTCTATTCTATATAATTGGAACTTTCCAATATTCTTCAAATATTACTAAATAGAAATCTTAAGTTAATAAATCACTAATTAACTTATAATTCCTTTTTGAATTATCGATCCGATTCCATTATAATGTATTAAAAATCTTTAGCCAAGAATATTGTCCTTGCCCACTTAATATATTAATATTATATTTCTTTTGTATTATGTTATATTGAAAATAATCAAATCTATTTAATTAGTTATTAAAATTTTCGTTATCAATTTAAATTTATTTTTAATTACTAAATTTAACTAAACCACAATAAAATATTCTGTATAATCTCTTTATTTTTATTTTATATATATTAGTATTAAACTATTATTAAATAATTAATAATTCAATAATATATAACTACTATTTATAACAATAATATTATTAACTAAAATAATAATTCAATTTCAATTTAAATGTTTTATTTATAAAAATAATTAGTAATTAGTTTATTAAAAAAAATAGTTAGGCTTTACAAATTTTAATTTGATAAAAAAATATAAATACATGTAATTTTTAGTGAAATAAAATATAATCAATAACTTACTTTTATTAAATAAATAATTATATTATTATTTTTCTTTTATAAATTTAAATAAATAAACATTGATTTTAAAACAAAATTATTTTTATTGTAATTTTATTATTTGTATTAATTATTATTATATTCCTAAAACTATATGAACCATACCATGAAAAATTGGTGGAGATATCGGGGAATATAATAATAAATTAATACATTAAAGATAAAATTATAATATTAATAAATAATTTTTCTAATAAAACAAAAAAAATATTTTTTTTAAAAAAAAACAATTTTTATATTTTTAACTAATTATTATTAATTGTTAAAAATATTAATTAATATTAAATTAAACTAATATTCGTGCATAGATTTCCAGGTTAAGTTTATCCTACATAGTAATTGGGCTAGTAGGCCCTGGACTGCTATTTTTTATATTGAAAATAGTAACCGTGGCACACGCGTGGCATGACACCTTTCAAGAGGTAAGCTGCACGTCAGACAGTGTGTACTATCAGATTGCACGATTATTATAATTTAATAAGTGATTAATAATAAATAATTAATAATTTTATTAGTTAAAAGATTATTTTTTTTAATTTTTTTATTTTTACTTTTTTATAATAATTTATACATTACGAGGTTTAGCATTCTATAGATACAATAAATTTTATTTTATGAGAACATCCAGTACTTCCAGTACTCCAACAGAGAGTACTCCAGAAAGTAAGCTTAGCTTCAGAGAATTAAAGAAAGAATTAAAAGATTTTGAAAAGCTTACTAAACAAAACCTCGACATCAATTCCTGGGCAAATGAGTTAAAGGCATGGATAAAATACCAACATATCAAGGATCCTGAAACTATTTTTACTGCTTGTATATTAACGGCTTCTGGAGAACCAAGAGAAATTATCCAAGAACTAGAAGATGGAAATGATCTTACTGAAGATGAAGATTCTGATTTCGATAGCGATAGTGAAGGAGAAGATGATGAAGAAAATGAATCTACTAACACCTACCCAAGCCTTGATGAAATAATAAATCATCTGAAGACTTTTTATGGACTTAAAGAAGATCAAACCAACTTGTTGCGAGAATTGCGTTCCATGAAAATAAAGAAGAACGAGAAAGTTAAAGATTTTAATGTCCGTTATAGATCTTTGTACCATAAATTGGATAAAAAGAGAAGAAGAAAAATTAGTGTTTTAGATTATGCAGATTCCTTAACCAATAATCCTGACGTATGGAGAAAGGTTATGCTTAAAGACCATATTTCTATTACCAAAGCGTTCGCTATAGCTGAAAAAGTTGATCGTTTATCTATTAAAAATAGTACTGAATATTATGATAAGACTCGTTACAATCTCCTTAACTCTAAAAGTAATTTTAATAAGAACATTTCAAATGATTTTAACAAACCAAAAACCCACAAAAATGTATCTATAGAAAATCTCACTAACAAGATGAAAGAAATGAAAATTAGTACTTGCTGGTTTTGTAGCAATGAAGGACATACCAAACGAAACTGTCCTAAATTAAATTCTATATTGGAAAATAACCGCAAGAAGTTTTATGAAAATCATTTAAACCACTAAAAGGGAGTAGAAGCACTCCCATCGTCAAAAAAATTGCTTCAGTCTGCCATCGTTCCAAAACAGTTGACTTAAAAGAAGATGATGATTATGAAGAAACTGCTGATTTCCAAGAAGGTACTACTACGGATTATTACGAAGATTTTGATGATGAGTCGGATGGTTCCAAAGAATTGGATTACTTAGTAAACGTTATAAAGAGAAAGGCAAATCCTAAAGATGAAGAGACTAGTGACCAAAGAGGAAAGAGGGTTCACCGTAGTCTAAGAGATAATCCTAAGCCAATAGTTACTCCAGGTTTTACGAAAACAAAAAGAAAATCAATTAAGGGGAACATCGCGACCAGTCAAAAAGCCAACAACTCAATTACATCCTTCGATTATGGCTCAACCCAGAATAGAGAAAGAAAAGAGGATTGAGAAAGAGCTAAGAGATAAGGAAAGAGCTAGTACTAGTACTTCTGTGGAAAATAATAAAAATAGTAATGTTAATATTATTAATGAAGAAACCTCTCAGGAAGGAAATAATTCTAAACAAACTTTAAATAAATTAATTCAAGAAAAATCATCAGAAAAGTCAACTGAAATTATGCCAACTAGAATTCCAAGAAGAATACAAATGCAAACTGATTGTGATAGTTATGACGTGATCAAAGATTTAAACTCCAGTAATTGCAATATTACATTTGGACAATTATTGGACGTTGCTCCAAAGATACGGTCTCAAGTATCACAAGGACTTAAATTAGAAAAGAATAATACTAAAATTTCAGGTGCAGTGGATAATATGTGTGCTACTACAATAATAACGAACAATATAGATCATACATATAAAAGTAAACATCATGAACCACAAGAAGATGATATTGTTATGGTTGATGTAATAGTAGATGGAGTTCGTGGTAAGGCTTTAATAGATTCATGTAGCAACTTAAGTATTATCACAAAGCAATTTTTAGATAAATTACCTTATCAGTATGAACCTATAGGAGTTAGTGCAGGACGAATACATTTAGCAACGATGAATGATGATTACTCAGAAGATGTGTTAATCAAAGTTCCCGTAAAAATTAATGAACTAGAACTACTTGTTACGTGTAGAATTATAGACAAGGAGGATCCGTTCTATGATATATTAATCAACCTCAAAACTCAAATTGATAACCAGTTATTTATACATCCAATTAGATATAGTCTTTGTCGATTTAATGATCAAGGTTTAATTGAAGAAATTGCACCTATTAATAATGAATATGATGACGAAGAAAAATTATTATGTGTAATCAAAGCATTGAATCACCAAGAAGCTAAGCAACAATTGAAAACGATTGAAGGATTACCACCCATAAAATATATATATGACACAGTTTTTCAAAGTACAATTAATTCAAATTATAGAGAAGCTATTACTAAATTACTTGAAGAATATATTGATATAATTGCAACTTCTTCTGAAGAATTAACACCTTCAGATTTATCACCACACAAAATTATTCTTAAGGAAGGAGTTAAACCTATTAAACAAAAATTTTATCGACTTAGTAAATTAAAAACAGATATCTTAAAAGAAGAATTAACCAAACTCATATATAAACGATTAATTGAACCTTCATGTTCAGAATGGTCATCACCAGTAGTACTTGTGCCTAAAAAGAACGGTAAATGGCGCCTGTGTATTGACTATAGGAAAGTAAATGAAGCAACTAAGAAGGATTCTTATTCTTTACCAAATATTGAGGAAATTTTTGATAGCTTAGATGGAGCAAAAATCTTCTCAACATTAGATCTTTATTCCGGTTATCATCAAATATTAATGGATGATGATAGTGTTGAAATCACTACCTTTACAACTAAGTTCGGAAACTACCAATTCAAGGTAATGCCCTTCGGTTTAACAGGTGCTCCAGCTACATTCCAAAGAGAAATGAACCGTATACTATTTCCCTTAATAGGAAAATGCGTCTATAACTTTATCGATGATATTTTAATCTACTCAAGAACTGAAGAAGAACATCTAGAACATCTTAAACAAGTCTTAGAAATATTCAAGGAACATAAGTTAAAAATCAATATTGAAAAATGTTCTTTCATGCAAACTGAAGTAGAAGTACTTGGACATAAAGTATCTTCAGAAGGTTTAAGTCCATTGGAAAACAAAGTTGAAGCTATTAAAGAATGGAAGGCTCCCTCTAACATTCATGAACTTCGATCATTTTTAGGAGCCATTGGATATTATAGAAATTTTATTAAGGACTTTGCAAAAGTTACTGCTCCTCTCTGCACTCTATTAAGAAAAGGTGTTAAGTTTGAATGGAAAAAGGAACAAGAAGAAAGTTTTAAAATTCTTAAGGAAAGATTAATCAATGCCCCAATATTAAGATTTCCTAGATTTGATAGAGAATTTATTATAAGAACAGATGCTTCCTATGATGGAATAGGCGGTGTGCTTTTACAAAAGGATGATGAAACTGGAAAGGAACATCCGGTTCATTATATTAGTAGAAGTTTATCTAAATCGGAAAAGAATTATGGAATTACGGATCTAGAAGGTGCTGCTCTAATTTACTGTATTAATAAATTAAAATCTTATATTATGGGAAATCCTAAGCAAACTATAGTATATACAGATCATAGACCATTAATCGGATTACTTAAAAGTAAGGAACCACAAAATTCTTGTCATACTAGATAGTGTTTGACTGTCAGTATGTTAGGAATTGATTTACGATATGAAACTGGAAAGAATAATGTTGTCGCAGATGCTTTATCAAGAATGAAAAATGAAAAAGAAAAAGTTGTCTTAACAACACAAATTATCAAGGAACAAGATGAAAACCTGCTTTCAAGAACCATTAAGAAATTTATTGAAGAAAAATTTACGACAATTGATGGTGTGGACTACTTTGTTGATGGCAATAATTATAGAAAATTAGTTACAGATACAAAAGAAAAGCTTCAATTAATTTTTCAAGCACACAGTATAGGACACGAAGGCTATTACAAGACATACCAACGTTTGAAAAAGAGCTACTATTGGAACAATATGGTTAATGACATTAAGCGAATTATAGGTAAATGTGAAAAATGTCAATTAAATAAATCTCAACCATACCCTGAACCAACGGAAGATAAACCAACTGAAGTGGAAGGACCATTTGCACACTTAGGATTGGACATTATAGGACCTCTAAGTAAAACCAGAAATAATAATCAATATATAATCGTTGTGGTTGATTATTTTACTAAATGGGTTGAGGCAGAGCCCACTGAAAATGTTACTTCTCAGGATGTGATAAAATTTTTAATTAATGTATTTGCTCGACACGGTGTACCTCAAATTATCACTACTGATAATGGAACACAATTTACATCAGATATGACAAAAATCTTCCTTGATTTATATGATGTATATGTTAAATTTATCACTCCATATCATCCTGAAAGCAATGGTTTAGTTGAGAATCGTAATAAAGAAATTGGAAAATTATTACGATTACTAGGACAACAACACAAAGAATGGGATGAAATTTTACCATCTGCACTTTGGGCTTTAAGAACTACTAAAAACTCAATCACCAACCATTCAAGTTTTGAATTAGTTTATGGAAGAGAGGACCAACAACCTTTTGACATTGCTGCCAGACCAACTAAGGATATAAATAAGTCTTCTGACGAAATTCTACTGGAAAAATTTGTATCACACTACCAATGGGTAATGGAGGCCGCATCTAATATCAAAAATGCTTCGAAGTATTGGGCTACTAGGAGAGAAGAAAAGACCAGTATGAATCAAGCTAAACGAATAAAACCAGGTGATTTAGTACTAGTAAGAAACTTTAATCGAACTAAATTAGAACCTTACTTTGTTGGACCTATGAAAGTGGTAAAGAAACAATTCAATACAGTCACTTTAGCCGATCCTGCTACTAATATACAAATGAATCGTAATGTTCATTTGAAAAATATTGTCAAGTTTAACTCAGCTTCTACCTAGCTTGAGTCTTAACGGGGGCATCTTAATACAGAATGAACAAATAATACTAATTGTGCTAGAATAATATAAATTATTCTAACCTTATAGATTATTCTATTCTATATAATTGGAACTTTCCAATATTCTTCAAATATTACTAAATAGAAATCTTAAGTTAATAAATCACTAATTAACTTATAATTCCTTTTTGAATTATCGATCCGATTCCATTATAATGTATTAAAAATCTTTAGCCAAGAATATTGTCCTTGCCCACTTAATATATTAATATTATATTTCTTTTGTATTATGTTATATTGAAAATAATCAAATCTATTTAATTAGTTATTAAAATTTTCGTTATCAATTTAAATTTATTTTTAATTACTAAATTTAACTAAACCACAATAAAATATTCTGTATAATCTCTTTATTTTTATTTTATATATATTAGTATTAAACTATTATTAAATAATTAATAATTCAATAATATATAACTACTATTTATAACAATAATATTATTAACTAAAATAATAATTCAATTTCAATTTAAATGTTTTATTTATAAAAATAATTAGTAATTAGTTTATTAAAAAAAATAGTTAGGCTTTACAAATTTTAATTTGATAAAAAAATATAAATACATGTAATTTTTAGTGAAATAAAATATAATCAATAACTTACTTTTATTAAATAAATAATTATATTATTATTTTTCTTTTATAAATTTAAATAAATAAACATTGATTTTAAAACAAAATTATTTTTATTGTAATTTTATTATTTGTATTAATTATTATTATATTCCTAAAACTATATGAACCATACCAGTTAAAATACGGTACCACCATAAAAATAAGATTTAAGTAGAAAATTTAGGTTAAATGTCATGAATATTAGTGGATTTAGAATTAAAATTCACTAATAGATCAATTGAAATTTAATTTCGTTATTGACCAAAATTATTTTAATTCTATTTTAATTATATAAATAAATATTAGAAACATCAAATAATTAGAAACCAAAGGGTTTGGACTCATTTATTAAATATAGTGTGCCGTGTTTTATATGTGGCTTGTTTTTTAATAATTAAATAAATAATAATTAAATAAATAATAATTAAATAAATAATAAATATTCTTTTTTTTATATATATAATTTATTAATATTCAATTATAAAAATAATTTTTTATAATTCTTTTTTAATAGAATATATTATTATTTCTTTTGAAATAGCTATTTAATAATATTTAATTGAAAAAATATATTATTATTTCTTTTAAAATAATAATTATTTATATATTTATTTATGATTATATATAGAATATCTTAAAAATGTATGGCTTTATTTAAAAATTTTATACGCCACATTGCGAAATTCACAATTGTGAAATTCAAGAATCCAGATAATGGGTGTGGGGTATTTCGCCAAATTGCATTTCGCCAGATTGCATTTCGCCAATTTTTTTGAAAGCATGTGGCGTATTAAAAAAATGTGGCATTTCGACAAATTGTAATTCGCCAAGTTGCATTTCGACAAATTGAAAATTATTAAATAAATAAATAAATCAATAAATAAAATTAATTATTATTAATATCGCATAAAAACAATTTTAAAAAAAATATATTTTGAATTAATATTTATTTATTTATTCATTTATTTATATCAATACTCTACTTGTCGAAATGCAACCTGGCGAAATGCAACTTGGGGAAATGTAACTTGGGGAAATGCAACATTTTAATACTACGCCAATTGGCGAAATGCAACCTGGCGAAATGCAATTTGGGGAAATGCAACTCTCCCCCAGATAATTTAATTTAATTTAACCCTTAAGAAATGATCAAAATTATTCAGAAGAAAAATAACGATAACTCGACAAAGAATGGAAATATTATATTGATACTCCCGCTAAAATTATATTCATTAGAAAACTACGTCTGAGAATTACAACATATATTAATTAAAGCATTTACCTCTAATGAATATATTAATTAAAGCATTTACCTCTTCATTAATACATTATATATGGGTACTGAGCCATACGCTTTTTTAAGATCTAAAAAAGCAAGGTAAGTATCCTTATTTTCAAATTTCCGTCTTTTACATATAATTCTTAATGTAGTGTAAAGACTTATACATTCCTCTCGATTACGAAATCCATATTGTTTAGATCTTATAAAACCTTCATCAATTCCATATTTAGAGATTCTATTTACTATGATTTTTGCCATAATTTTTAATCCATTATTGATAAGAGAGATGCCACGATAGTTATTACAATCTGATGGATCACCCTTTTTATGAATAGAAACTATTGATGTGTTATTCCATGATTTTGGGAAATCACCATTCCAAATACGATTGATTAAGGCTTTGAGACATTTAAAGCCAGATGAAATATTACTATTATTATCACTTGATTCTCCTGAATCATCTTTACAAGAAATCAAAGCTTTGAAGAATTCCATTGGAATATCATCAGGACCACAAGCTTTAAAGTTAGAAGTGGAGGAGATTGCTTCGCTAATTTCTTCATCGCTAATACCTTGGTTAATATCCCATTCTTGTTGCCTTGGTCTTCCCAAATTCCTTAGTGCATCAGAATCTTTCCAGTGATCTTTAGAAAGACTATGATCTGAAGAATCCGACCCTAAGAATTTATAATGAGAATGCCAAGCTTTTAATTTTTCATCTGTAGAAGAAACAAGTACATTATTGTTGTTTTTAATTGGATGAGAGACTGTGAAAGATTGATTATTCATATTTGCATTCTTTTTTACCTATTTCCATGCTTTCCAACTATCCTTATTAAGAGCTAACGAACATCCAATTTTAATCCAATATAAATATTCTTTTTTCCTAAATTTGTTACATTTTTTATTAAATGATTCACATAGTCTATTATAAGAGTCAACAATTTTAGTAAATTCATTGGAATCACTTGCAGATTTAAAACCCTTAATTTGTTTATATTTTACATGTTTAACCTTTAGAAGACAATAAATTTTGTGGGACATTCTAAACATCGCTTTTCTGATTTCTGTTGAAGATGTAATCGATAAATTCTTAGCAATGGAATTAGTAGTGTTAATGAACTTTTCAATAACACAATCTATTGAAAGTTCTTTATTTCCTATTTCTTCACTATGAATCTTAAATTTATTGTGATGACATATTTCTTTCTTAAGTTCAAGACATTTATCCTATCCCACCTAACAAATTTTTTTGGTAACAAAAATGATTCGTCTGTAGTAGTTTTCTTGCAATAAACTACGAGAGGTTTATGATCAGATACAGAAGGGTAATCAACAAAATAAGCACTTAATATTTTAACCAGCATACTTGAATTGACTAACGCATGATCAATATCTGATGAATAACTATCTCTTGTCCATGAAATAGATGAACTATTTATCGGAAGAATAAACCAGATATCAAGGTTACTATTAGATAATTTATCCTGTAAATCAGAGGTACTCATGTTAAAGTCTCCAAGAAGAATAGATGGATGATTAGTGTGATTCTGAAGCCATGTAAAAACTTCTGAAAATGCATATCGGACTTGTGATGAGTGTTTCTTAGTGGGAATATAGACATTACCAACAGAACACTTAGAATGATTCCAGAGACTATATGTGTTGTTAAAGAAACAAGATAAGTATAGGAATTATCTTCAAGTACTGCTTGACATGAGACATGATACCCAAAATATAAACCTCTGCAACCAGGAGTAGTAGGATCCATTTTTTTTCAGGAAATATATATAGTTGGAAAGTGTTACTTTACATGGATTTCTAGCCTCATTAGTACCATTACCTGTTTCCTGAAAACATATAAATAATGGTTTAAATATTGTGTTGAAGTACTCAATACTATCTCTTTTCACAAAATTCCATCCGTTGGTATTCCAACTAAGACAAAAAGAAAACTTTCCTGTATAAGAATGTGAAAATGGATTTTGAGAATTAATATTAGGAATATTAGGAGCAATTAGTTCATGATTGCCATTATTAACATTTACTAAATTTGTTGAACTGAGGTTTACTGTGTTAATATCATTGGATGTGTGATAAGATATTAAATTTTGTTTCAAATGCCGAAAAAAAACCTTATGATTCCATTTGGAACATCTACAATATGAAATTTTAACTACTGATAGTGCTTTTTTAAATACTTTTTTAAATTTTTTGAGGTTGAAATTTGGAGTGTATACTTTTATCCTGAAGACGCTATCATTGAATTTGGTAATTCTCTGTATTGACAAAATATTATCATTGAATTTTTTGCATTTAGAATGAATAAATTTCTTCATTTTAGCATTAGTCCATGAGTATATACCACGGATAAAAATCAACCCTGTGTTGTCAATAGATGTTCCATAGCAGAGAGAACCCCGATGAAATATCTTTTCCATAATGAACTAAAAAATTACAATGAAAACTAAAATTCTAAAAACTAAGAAATATAGATAAAAAAAAAATACATATATATATATATAATTAAATAGAAAAATATAAATAAAAAAAATAATAAAAAATGAAGATTCTATCTTCGTGGAGTAATTGATTAAGTTTAAATAAAATGAACAACTTAAGAATTTTGTAGTAATGAATAATATCTTTTTTCCTGTTATTTAAGTAATGAATAAACTCTTTTTTTTTTTGTTATGTATTTTCTGTTAACTTTTTAGTTTCTGAAATTCTAATCGATTTGTAAAGCTTTGATTGATAAAATAATTTTCTTTAATGTAATCATAAATAAACTGAAATGAAAATGTAAATAATGTTAGTAGTGAAAGACTATAAAAAGATTCCTATCAGTTAAATAATGTCTTAAACACAAGTTTTGGAGTGAATCAATCTCCTACATTTCCATTTTACAATAGCTACATGAAAGTATAAATAATACTATAGAAAAATACATATACAAAATAATGCTAAAGTAAAAAATACAATAGATTCATTACAATGATAATATGTAGAAACTACATGATATTATTAATTATACAACTCCAATGTTACTACATATCCAGTTTAAAACAATATAAAACATCAAGTTCACTTTCTACAGTCTTCCAGTATTCTAGTTTTCTCTCTTCGTACTAGAAGCCACTTTATAAAGGATAACCATCGATTATCATCAGAATCACAGAAAACTGTAATTAGTACACCTGATATAGGTTATTCCTTTTCCATCAATCCTCCATTGACCTGGAAAAACAGTCCACATCATTGGGGATATATCAATAAATCAATAAAGCATTTTCAATTGTTCACTTTTATTAAATTATTTTTTATACAAAAAAAAAAAAAAAAAAAAAAAAAAATTAAATTTTGTTATTATTATATATAAAATAAATAAAAGACTAAAAGACTTTTTTTTATATATTATATATATATAAAGTAATTTTTTATTTTTATATTTTTATATTATTAAAATAGTTTTTTCATACTGTAAAAATAAAAAAAGAAAAAAAAAATTTAAATGTAAAAAAAAAATAATAATAATAATAATAATAATAATAATAATAATAATAATAATAATAATAATAATAATAATAATAATAATAATAATAATAATAATAATAATAATAATAATAATAATAATAATAATAATAATAATAATAATAATAATAATAATAATAATAATAATAATAATAATAATAATAATAATAATAATAATAATAATAATAATAATAATAATAATAATAATAATAATAATAATAATAATAATAATAATAATAATAATAATAATAATAATAATAATAATAATTAATAATAATAATAATAATAATAATAATAATAATAATAATAATAATAATAATAATAATAATAATAATAATAATTAATTAATTAATTAATTAATTAATTAATATTATATTTAGCAAAAAAAAAAAAAATACTGGATACCAAATTGCATTTCATTATTTCTAGCCCATTTACTGGAAAACTTTAACAATTTCTTATATATAGATGGCTAGAGAAAAAATCTTTTGCCAAACAATTAAGTTCAACATTAATATTATTAGATTTTCTTGACATGATCATTGATGAATAAATTAAATAAGATGGGAGATAATGGACAACCTTGACAAACATCTCTTTTATTAGGAAATTTTTTTTTTAACGGCAGCAAACTTGTTTCATCTTTATTAATTAAATATATTAAAATACATGTAATAAAAAGAAAAAAGATAAAAAATAAACAAAAAAAAAAAAAACACAAAATAAAATAAAATAATGGTATAACATATTCTAGTTTCATTTAATTAATATCTGTAAGACTTCACAAGGGCATTATTATACTGAAGTATAATAATTAATTTTGACTTCACAATGTTAATCATAATTTTAAGATATAAAATTATGATCTTCATTGATTGCGCTAGCCCTGCTGGCTTGTCTTACTGTTTCTTCAGCATTGACGCTCTTGGTAGTAGTAGTACGATTCGATTTGAACCTATTGAACAAAGACCATTGCTGGCCAATAGCAATAGGTATAATCGATTGAAGAAGTGCCGCAGTAACCACTAAGAATGGAGTATCAGAATAAGCACCTGAATTCATCTGGCACTTAAATAGATTCTTCCATTCCCTTATACTGTTATTAATACTTCGACCTCCATTTTTTTTTTTTTTTTTTTTTTTTTAGACTTAGAGAATAACTTTATAACTTTATTTAATTTATAATAATAATAAAATTGCATGAATTAAATGAAAAAATAACAAATAAAATACATGAAATAAAATATTATATATTATAAAATTATAAAAGTGCGTTAGAAGCAATAGCCTCTAACTTTTCCCATTCCTCGATAATAACACCACGTCCATTATTGCGAGTAATAATTTCAGTATTAGTGTTATCAATCGAATCTGTATCTGTCATTTCACCGGGAGGTGAAAATCCATGCCTTATCATTTCGACGTCGACGCTCTTGGTAACGGTAGACTCAACGGAATACCATTTCATCATCAAACTAAAAGATCGACAAATTAATGGTATTACGTTTGTTAGAAACTCCGCAATCCCCACAAAATACGGAACAGTTGACGAAGTTGAACTTTGTTTAAAAATATTGTCAACTAATTGTCTTTGTTCCCCATCATTAACTTTAATTTTTGAATATATTGAACGCCCACCAAGAAGTGCACTCAATATATAATAATAAATATTATTATTATAATCCTTTTCTGAATCTAAAGAAACATCCAAGGATTTTTGTTCAATTATCAATGCAAACTTCACAAAGAGATCATCTAGAAAAGGTAAAGATTTATTTCTGTAATTTTCCAATTCTTTACAGGCAAAGATCCAGTGAGAAAAGCTAGGTACACTAACACCACAACAAGGGCAACATTTAGGGCAATCTTCTGATACGATTTTTCTTTTAATGGAAATACTAATGTCAAATTTAAAACCACACCTAATTCGAGAAATCCAAAAGAATCTCAATTGATACTTAGGATATTGAAATGTTAAGTTTCTGATTTCTGAAATAAATCCAAAATCATTCTCCTTGTAAATAATTGCTTTTTTAGCTTTTGAGGGTTTGAAGACATCTCTTTCCCAATAAAACTTTTTTATTTCATTTGTTTTTTTACCAATTAATTTCTTATCCAAAGTCCTTGATTCTTTAGTCCATGAGTAATGTGACATAGTAGGAATATTATTAGTGAGATGATTAATAATACATGATGAATTCTTCCATTTTCTAAAAGCATCGTAATTGAGATATAGCACAGACAGCTGAAAGAGACTTCGACCTCCAAGAAGGAAATTAAACACTTTTTCATACACACTAGAATCAACTTTTTTTTTTTTTTATAGACAGGGAAGAGAATACACTTCCAAAACTTTATTAAATTTTATTTTAAAAAATACATGTAGATGAAAAGTACATTTGAAATTAAAAATAAAAAATTTAAAAAATAAAAAAAATAAAAAAGCTCGAAAATACTATGTATTTCGGCAAATTGTACTATGCGGGAATTTTTCCCTTCCTAACAAATAAAAAAGAAATAAAACCTAGAAGTAACATCTTTAAAATAGATAGTGTGGTGTCCACTAAACTCTCCCCGGATTCATCATCTATTGAACTACTAGGGCAAGATTCATCCTTCGTAGAAATAGATGCTGATCCTGTATTATCATTATGCCTTATCAGTACGACGTCGACGCTCTTGAATAAGTTTGATATTTTGCAATACCTATCAAATAATAGCTCAAACGAACTACTTATGATAGGTATTGCACTTGTTAAGAATTCCACCAAGCCCACAATTTTTGGAAAAGGTGACTCAGATGAACCTTTGAAAAGTAGTTCATTTAATTGTCTCTGTTCCCCACTATCGAAATGTAGCTCATTTAAAACTAAAGTCCCACCAAGAAGGAACAAGTATATATAATGATTGATATAATCTTCAAAATTAGAAATAGAGTCATAGGAAGAAAGAGGATTAAACGCTCTAATCTTCCTAAGGAATAAAACATAGAGATCATCGATGAAATTTAAAGAATTCCATCTAAAAGATGCAAGAGCATCGCATTTAAAAATCCAATGTTCAAAAGATTGTTTATCTTCGCCACAACAGGGACAATCTTCTGAAACTCTACCCATTCTAATAGTAATAGTAGTATTGTATTTATAACCACAGCGTAAACGTATAATCCACGAAAACCCTAAGTTGAATTGGGGATATTTTAAGCTAAGCATAATTATAGCTTTATTGTTTGAGAACTTATTACAATCGTAATTTTGACCTTTAATACTTTGAAATTTGGAAACTGATTTCCAGTAACGTTCTAAAATATCGTCATATTTTTCACATTTATATATTTTGATTTTTTTGTACAGTGTTCTAGATTCTTTAGTCCAGGAATAATAATGCATTTTGGGAATAGATTTAATAAGATCCTTTATAATACAGTTTGATTTACTCCATTTTGCAAATGATTTAATCTGTAAGGCTGCGCAGACACCAACAATAAGAGGAATGAGATATGGACTGTTTTTCCAGGTCCATGGAGGGTTGATGGAAAAGGAATAACCTATATCAGGTGTACTAATTACAGCTTTCTGTGATTCTGATGATAATCAATATCCTTTCTAAAGTGGCTTCTAGTACGAAGAGAGAAATCTGGAATACTGGAAGACTGTAGAAAGTGAACCTGATGTTTTATATTGTTTTAAACTGGATATGTAGTAACATTGGAGTTGTATAATTAATAATATCATGTAGTTTCTACATATTATCATTGTAATGAATCTATTGTATTTTTTACTTTAGCATTATTTTGTATATGTATTTTTCTATAGTATTATTTATACTTTCATGTAGCTATTGTAAAATGGAAATGTAGGAGATTGATTCACTCCAAAGCTTGTGTTTAAGACATTATTTAACGGATGGGAATCTTTTTATAGTTTTTCACAACTATTATTTCATTAACATTTAAATTTTATATTATATATGATTATTTTACAGATATTTTTACATAAAACAGGAATTTATAATTGAAAATCATTAATTAAAAACTAGTCAACACAAAAAGAAAGAAAAACAAACAAGTTTTAGCAAACAATATACACGAAAGAGAAGACAACAGCAATAAATTTTTATTTTTTTTTAATTTTTTAATTTTTTACTAATTTTACTTTTTATTTTTATATTACATTTACTTTTTATTAATATAGATAAGTTTTTTATTTTATTATGTCAACTATACGAAGAGGTCTGCGACATTATGGTCCTGACCATGATAAATTTGTTTTAATTTTCATTCATGATCTTGAATCTTGGACTGAAAGTAGACTATGGGAATTTTTAAGCAAAAAGATATCAAATTGTAATGAAGTTATTCATGGAATCGTTAAAAAACACTATATTAATATGGAAAACTACTTCATCCTAAGAGTTAACTATAATAATTATACAGATTATTTGAAGGTTATTTATTTGATTACTAAGCACTTACCTGTTAAAAGAATAAATTGGAAGATTACTTCAAGGATACGCACATTTAGCAATGTTAATCATAATAGAACCAGGTATTATTTTGAACCCTCATTCCCCATCTTTGAGAAGAAACGTGTAAATGAAAGAAGGGATTTTCTAACTTTAAAATGCATGTGAGATATAATGTGTTCTAGTAAGAGATCATCAGAAAAAGGAATACCAAGATAAATATAACTAGACACTTTAGGAATAGCATTCATTCCTAAATAGAAGGTTGGGTCACTATAGTTTGGAGGAGATTGGAAGTTCATTGGTTTTATAACCATAGTTGCACATTTTTCAATACCAAAAGTCATTTCATTTAAATTAGCCCATCTGTGACACTAGAATCAATATACACATTATTTTCAATACTATTACTAACACTACTAAAAATACTATTACTAATATTACTATAACTATTATTATTTTTTTTTTTTTTTTTTTTTTTTTTTTTTTTTTTTTTAACGGCAGCAAACTTGTTTCATCTTTATTAATTAAATATTTGATAAAATACATGTAATAAAATAATAAAAAAAAAAGATAAAAAAATAAACAAAAAATAAAACACAACACAAAATAAAAATAAAATAATGGTATAATATATTCTAGTTTCATTTAATTAATATTTGTAAGACTTCACAAGGGCATTATTATACTGAAGTATAATAATTAACTTTGACTTCGCAATGTTAATCATAATTTTAAGATACAAAATTATGATCTTCATTGGTTGCGCTAGCCCTGCTGGCCTGTCTTACTGTTTCTTCAGCATTGACGCTCTTGGTAGTAGTAGTACGATTCGATTTGAACCTATTGAATAAAGACCATTGCTGGCCAATAGCAATAGGTATAATCGATTGGAGAAGTGCCGCAGTAACCACTAAGAACGGAGTATCAGAATAAGCACCTGATTTCATCTGGCACTTAAATAGATTCTTCCATTCCCTTGTACTGTTATTAATACTTCGACCTCCAAGAAGGAAATTAAACACTTTTTCACACACACTAGAATCAATATACACATTATTTTCAATACTATTACTAACATTACTAAAAATACTATTACTAATATTATTATTACTATTATAACTATTACTATTATTACTATTACTATTAACAATATCATTTGTTAGGTTGCCACGGTAAAAAGCATTATATAAAAATAAAATTTTATCATTAACTTTACTACGAGTATGATTGAAAAAGGGACAATCAATTAACCAATGACTTATCCATTGTTTATTACTTTTACAACAGGGACAAAAATTAGGACACATTTGGTCCACTATTTTTGCAGCTTTAGCAATTCTAGCATCTAATCTATATCCGCTTCGTGCTCTCAATAGCCAATAGAAACCATATGAAAGATCAGGATAGTCATAACAAAGTTTTATAAATTTTGATGTTTCTTCGAATTTGTTTTTGTCATAAAACTCAGCTTTAATAGACTATTATTATTATTACTATTATTACTATTACTATTATTACTGTTGCTATTTTCATTATTACTATTTACAATATCACCATGTTAATTCCAAAATTCATAATATTAAATTTAGCCCATTCATTTACCTTCATTAGTATTTTTTTTAACTTATTTCTTGACGGTTATACTATTTAATAATTATCAATAAATTCTTAACCTTTTCTAAAAACAAAAATCTACATCAAATTCTTTTGTAAATAAAATTTTAATTAATTCATTTTCTTTAATAAATATTAAAAATTTATAATATTCAACTTCACACATAACTACAATTAAATTTATTTAATTTTTATTTTATTTTATATTTCTTTATTAATTTTTTTTTATTATTTTATTAAAAACTAAAATAACTCCTTTTGTTCTTTTTTGCTTTTTTTTATTTTTACATCGAAATATTTTTATTATTTTTATTATTTATTCTTCATTTTTTTTTAAAAAAAAAAAAATAGAATTTTATCATTAAAAATTCCAATAGAGATAGAATATAAATAACTAATACTACACATTGTTTAGTATTAAATTATTTAAAGACGTGCTTTTAAGGTATCTGGGGTACTTTATAAAGTATTGACATTGTCAAGGTATTGGCAAGCTTCTTGGACACGCTTAATCATAGTCTTTTCAGATTCACGAATCCAAGTACGTGGATCGTAGTACTTCTTGTTTGGCTTGTCTTCACCTTCTGGGTTACCAATTTGACTTTGAAGGTATCCCTTCTTGGCTTCATAGAAGTCATGAAGACCAATCCAGTAGGCCCATTGAGTATCAGTATCAATGTTCATCTTAACAACACCGTTGGAAAGAGCGGTCTTGATTTCTTGAACGGTAGAACCGGAACCACCGTGGAAGACAAAGTTGACTGGCTTTTCTTCAGCACAACCGAGTTGCTTGCGAACGTATTCTTGGTGCTTACCAAGAATTTCTGGAGCAAGAACAACATTACCTGGCTTGTAGACACCGTGAACGTTACCGAAAGCAGCAGCAATGGTGAACATATCAGTAATTTCAGAGAAAGCCTTGTAAACATCCCAGATATCTTCTGGTTGAGTGTAAAGACTACTCTTTTCAGCGTGAGAGTTATCGACACCATCTTCTTCACCACCGGTAATACCGATTTCCATTTCTAAGAGTTGGTTCATCTTAGCCATACGCTTAAGATAACCACAGCAAATGCTAATGTTTTCTTCTTTTGGTTGTTCAGAAAGATCTAACATGTGAGAAGAGAAAAGTGGTTCACCTATTTTTTTATTTTATAAATATTTACAATTATTAATTCACCATTTCCTTTTATTCAAACAATTTTATTTTAATTTCTATTACTTTTCATATAATTTTATTCATAAATATTATTCTTTTTTTTTTCTACACTCTATTAGTGTTTATATTAATAATTATTCATAACTACATATTAAAAATTATAAAATAAACATTTACCATGAACAGCGAAATATTCTTCATCAGCCTTAAGCATACCATCGAACCATGGAAGAAGCTTCTTGGCACAGTGATCAGAGTGAAGAACAACTGGAATACCGTAAGCCTTAGCGACTTGACGAACGTGAAGAGCACCAGCGACAGCACCAAGAATAGAAGCTTCTTGGTTGGCATTGGAGATACCCTTACCAGCGTAGAAAGCAGAACCACCATTGGAGAATTGAATGATGATTGGAGCCTTAATATCACGAGCAGCTTCTAAGACAGCGTTAACAGTAGATGAAGAGGTACAGTTAACAGCTGGGATAGCAAACTTATGTTCCTTAGCGTACTTGAAAAGTTTTCTAAGGTTATCGCCAGTAACAACACCTGGTGGAACAATATCGAGAAGACCCATTTTATTTTTTAAAATTTAATAATTAAAATTTTATTAAAAGATTTGTGAAGAAATAAAAATTATTCGAAAATATTTCTTTTATATGACTTGAAAAAAAATTTTCACAATTCAATAATATTATATTATTAATATATTTATTATATATTATTGAATTAAATATTATTAAAAAGATTGGTGGCTTTTATTCATATAATACTATACACATTAAATTTTACTATTCTAGACCTTATTGATGTTTTATTTATGATTGGTTTATATTATCAATATCTCATCAATATGATCCATCATATATTATATATATTCAATATGGTATATTCCATCCAATAATATTTAATTTAATTAAATATTTAAAAATAATATAGTATATGGATTGTAATATAATACATAAAATTTTAAATATGATGATAATTATTATAATTAATTTTAATATATAAAAAAAAATTTTTTTTCTGTTATTTTTTAAACATACTTTTATTAATAAATAATAATAATAATAATAATAGTAAAATAATAATAATAATAATAATAGTAAAATAATAATTATTTTATAAAATTTTTGAAATAATATAGCGTTAATATATATTTTTTACCATTATTTTTACTTCAATTTATATAATTATAGAAAAATTAAAATTCTTTATATTCTACTTTCATTTTTTATATTCTATTTTTATGAAGTTTATGAATAAAATATTAATACATTATGAATTTTTATTAAATATCATGAAAACTAATAAATAATACATATAATACATATAAATATAATTCTTTAATAGCATATTATTAAGATAATAAATAATAAACATGAATATTTCTTATTTTTTTTTTATTTTAGGAAAAAAAAATAATAAACAAAAATAAAAATATATTTAATATTTTATCTTTATTATTTATTATTTTATCCAAAACATCCAAATTTAACAAAATTAAAGTTTTTCATATTTAGATCTATTAAATAAATAGAAGTTCTCCTCATTATTATAATAAAAATTCTCATGAAATTATAATTAATATATTAAAACGTATACAATTATTGTATACATTTTTAATTATTTCTTAGATTTAATAAAACTACATAAAAGCATAAGAATATTTAATTTATAATCATATTATTTATCATATATCTACATCAATTTTTTTTGATTATTATTATAAAAATTATAAAAAATACTTGATATAATATTATAAATTTGAAATAAAAAAATTCATAATTATTTAATTAAAAATAGTAATTATTTATAATATTTTTCTAATTTTTTTATATTATAAATATTATTATATATATTGTTATTTTTTCATTATTTATCATTTAAAAATAATCTTTCATATTATAAGTTAAAGATTAATTTTAATATAAAATTTTCTCCTTTTAGATATCTTTTTTTTTTTTTTTTCCATTTACATAAATAAATTTCAAAGAACTTAATATATCGATGAATATATTATAATATATACGATCTGATTGTAAAAATAAAAAATTTTAATTAAAACAAAAGTTGACATTTAATTATAATACAATATTAAAATAATTTTTTAAAATTATTAAATCTATTAGAATTATATTTATAAAAAATATTAATAATTAATAATTATTATAAAAATAATATATATATTTCATAATAATAATTATGTAAATTTCTTTTAATTAATAAGTATATTTTTTGAAATTTAATTAGCATATTTTTATTAAATATAAAAATAAACATAAAAAAAAAAAAAAAAAGCTACAAATAATATTTATATCTTATTTGTATATTTTTCATATTTGTAAAACTTTTAAATTTTATATAATATACATTTATTATATTATTCATTACTAATGTATATATAAGTATATAATAAGTTTTATACATTAGATTTTATATTTATACTATTATTTAAATAATACATAAAAAAAAAAAACGTTTTTTTTTTTTTTTTTTTTTTGATTTTTCTAAATAAGTAAAAAACATATTTAATAAATTAAATTTTATATAAAATTTTAAATTTTTGTTTATATTTAATAATAGTAATAATAATAAATAAATAACTTAGATAAATTGTATAATTATAAAAATAAAAAGTAAAAAAAAAAAAAAAAAAAAAAAAATATATATATATATATATAAATGATTTTTTTATATTATCAAATATTATAATTACATATATAGTATTTAATATCATTTGTTTTATAAAAAAAAAATAAAAATAATTTCCCATTCCTAAAATATATTTATTATTATTAATTATTAATAATTAATATATTTATTCAGGAGGTTTAGCATTAACTACTGTAAAGTTTTCACCCACTATTCTTTCAACTAACTCTTTTTCTATTTAAAAATGTTAAAGTAAAAATAAAATAAAATAGATATAATAAAATAAATTTTAAAAATGTTACTAATTTAAAAAGTATACTAATATAATATTATTTATTATTTACATGTAATTTATTTTAATATCATAATAAATAATTTCATAGATGATATCCATTAATCTAAATTATATAAATTAATTATTCAATACTATTAATATTACCTTTTTCTTTTGTTTTGTGGAAATTCATATTAAATGCATCTTGATATTTCTTAGATTCTTGTTCATCTGATAAAAGATCTACTGTTAATTCTTTCATACGATTATTAACTTTAACATCATTTCTCTTCCTTAAAAATATATATATATAAATTATATAAATTATATTAATACTTCAAAAATATAATAAAAAAAAAAAAAAAGATACATAACAATTATGATTTAAATTTTGAATTTTACTTAAACTCAGAGAAATTATAATCAAAGTTTTCATAAGGTTTATCTTTAGTGTAATCGACAATTTTTCCACTCTATATATAAGTAAATTATAATAATAATAATAATAATAATAATAATAATAATAAAATAATAATAATAATAGTAATAAAAAAAATAAAAAAATAAAAAAAGAGTATAAAATTATTAAATTATCATTTACATTTGAAATAAAATAAATTAATATTATTATAATTATATTATTATTATTTTATCATATTATTATTATATTTTTATTATATCTGTAACACTAACCGAAAGAATTGAATGTATTTGGACTTGTTCAGGAGGAATATATATTTTTGTATTACTGATAGCTTTTTTCTTCTATTATATTATAGTATAATTTAACATTTATATATGTATATATATTTATTAAATAATATATTACATTTAATGATTTTTCTCTATTATTAATGATCATAATAGTTTAATATTGAATAAAATTAATATTAAAAATTGTATATATTAATAACTATTTTCTTACAGTAATATCAACATCACTTTCATTTATCTCTTCATCCTCATTTGAGCTTGATTCAGTAAATTCACTTTCACTTTCATTATCCAATTTAGTATCTTTACTATTTTTGTTTTTACTTTTTTCATCATCAATATCCGGAGATTCTTGATCTTCAATTTCATCATCCTCACTGCTTCATTATTAATGAATATATAATTCAATCATTTGGAATTTATTAAATTAAATGTGTATAAACATAAATATTTATTTAAAAATAATTTAAGTATTATTATTAAATATTGTAATATCATCATTATTTTTAATTAATGTAACATTATTTACTCTTCATAATTATCTTCTACTATTTTATTCATTAGCTCATTAGATTTATTTTTATCATTTTCATCATTGCTTTAAAAATAAGTTATATATAATTTAAATATATTTAAGTTTTTATTTTTTATTTAAATTAATAATAATTTTTATAATCAATTTATATATTATAAATATTTACAATGGGAATACTTCAGAACCTTTAATAATAGATGATTTTCTTCTAGATCTAGAGAATTTAAATTTTTAAAATAATTTTTCAATATTATTGTCATTTATACTTTTTTATTATTATAATAAATATTTATGATATGATATAAACTTAAGTGGGAAAAAATTACTTTATCGAATCATTACGTGAAGTATGACCAATAACAATTTTGTTTTTTTTTAAAAATATTATCTGATCTTTATTTATTTCTCTATAGAAAGTGTCTGGTCGATGCTAGTTTATTTTTAATAAACAACGATCAATTATTAAAAAAAAAAAAAAAAAAAAAAAAAAACATTTCACAACTAATAATAATTAATATATTAATTAAATTATAAGGAATTCGCTATTTACATCAATTAAGTCTATAAAATTCTTTCCTATTTTATTCTGTAATTCTAATTTAACCTTCGGGAATTTTTCTAATAAATACTTTAGATTTATATAATAATAATTAATTTATCATTATGAAATCAATTAAATTATAATTTTTAATTATTATTAATATTATATATACTATTAATGTTTGTGCAGCATTTTTCTGGCTTTCCGGATGAGTAATGTTTGCAATTACACACAATAATCCACTAATGACTTGATTATTTATCATCTTCTCTGCTAATATATCTGACTGAACTGCTATTACACTAAAATAATCAAAATAAAATTATATAATATTATAATATCATCATTAATTTAATTATTACTATTATCTTATTATATTATATAATTAAAGTCATTTATCATTTAAAGTAATATATGTACCCTAATAATTTCGATGCATAGGATTGTTGAATATTTATATGAAGCGTAGTATCCATACTTCCTTTAGAATTTATTAAAGAAGGATTAGAATCATCACTTTCTTGATTATCTACTGATTCATCTTTCCATTTCTTTTCTGTATCATCTTCATATTTTAAAATAAAATAATATAAATTGAAATTAAAATTTTAATACAATAATTTAAAATATATTTTCATATATATTAAATAATCTATTTATTATCTAAATACTATTATTTCGTTTTTATTTATTTAAAGTATTGATAATATTAATAAATACCATTGTTATCATCAATTGTATCAGTAATTATCTTCAATATTTCACATAAATATTTTATAATTACGTCTTGTAAGTTTGGTTTTTTCATCAATTCAAGTAATATTTCATAGCCTTATACAATAATATATATTAATAAAATTTGTATAAATTAAAATTTAATATATATTATTAATATATATATAAATTGAAATGTAATATATAATGTTAATAATAATATATAAATTGAAATATAATATATATTGTTAATATTTATATATAAATTGAAATTTAAATATATATTGTTAAAATTTATATAAATTGATAATTAATATTACTAATTAATTTTTTTTTTTTTTTTTTTTTTTCTTTTTACCTTCATATTGAATTTGAATATATTTGCTTTTTAATAAAGATGATACAGCTTCAACAATTGATGGATGAATAACAGGGATAGAAGGCTATTAAATTTAATTAAAACATATGTTTAATACATATAATATAAATAATATAAAAGAAAAAATTATCAATAAATTTAATATATTACCAATAACATTCTTAATGCTTGACTGCTCATTTGTTGTGATGATACAGTAACAGTTGGTGAAATTAAAATTGACATTAATGATTTATATACTTGAATTAAATATTTGGGATTTCCCTATTTCAATATAGTAATATTAATAATTTTTTTTTTTAAATATTTTTATTAATTAATCTTTAATATTATATATAAATCTATATATGGTTTCTTCCATACCACTCCAAGTTGGTATAATAAATTTTTTGCATAATCTTGGGTAACTTCTGATTTTGATCTAGCAAGACAATCAGCAATAGCTCTTACACCTTATTATTGAAATAATGTAAATAAAAATAAGAATAATAAATTAATGAATATATTATTCTTTTTAAATTAAACTAAAAGTTGATATTTTAATACACTTTTATTCAATATTCAATATATATATACTAATTACCATAACTTTCACAAATAAATTCTTTATATTGTCTTCCAGAGTTTGCAATATGACCAAGTATTTTTAATACTTCTGTTTTTTCTTCCTATCATTATATGAAATTATATAGATAATTTACAAATTATTTTATATGATAAATTTAAAAGTAATTTAAAATATTTATTAAAAAATAAAATTTAATACAATATTATATAAATCTATATATATATATATTATTAAACTTATTACTTCTTTAACTTGTGAAATACATAATATTTCAAGAGCTGTTAATACTCCACCAATTTCTAAAAATTCTGTTAAAAATCGATGCCCACTTGTTGCTGAAATAAAAATATCAATTGCTTGAAGTAATAATAAGATATCATTTCCTAATAAATATCTAATGATTTCATATAATATAAGAATTATAAAATAATAATTGTGAAAATATTAATGACTAATTATTAATATAATTATATATTATTTAAAAATCATTTCCATATTAAATAATTTGTAGTATATATATTATTCAATAATATCTGAAATATATCATATAATATATATATATAAATAGTGTAAATACATATATATATAAACTAATTGTTAACATGAATATTCTAATATTTTACGTTAATCTTAACCACGCAGTTAATCTTGTTAAAAATAAACTAGCTCCATAAAATAATTCTCTTTCAAGTTGAGGTCCTGTTTTATTTTTATTATTTTTAATGAAATCCTTCAATATTCTTTGTCTAACTGTTCTATTTCCCTTTTTAACATATATTACATTGTTATATAGTTTTAAGTAGCAGATAAATATTAATAATCTTCATTTCATTATTTTTCATATTATAAATTCAGATTATATTATTTATTTTAATAATATAATTATTATTTATACAATTAAATATTTTATACTTTATCCCAAGTACGAGAAAGTTTTAAAAAATAATATGTTTGATTTGATTTACTTCCTGTAATATTTTGTTTAATTGGTGGTAATGATTCAACATTTTTATTTGAAAATGAATATTTCTTCAAATATGAACCATTAATTTTAGAATCAACATTATTTTGCTGCTTCTTATTAGGTGTTCTATTTTCTAAAAAGTTTTAACAATGAAAAAATAATACTAATTAATATTTAAATATAATTCTTTTAATTATTATATTTTATCCTATTATAAAAAAAATAAAAAAAAAAATAAAAAAAAAAATAAAAAAAAAAAGCTTTTATTAACAAAATACGTAATCCATATAAATAATTTAATACATATTGTGTATTAATACCTTTGGATTTTGTTTTATTTTTTATCATTCTTTAATCTATTTAATTATATTTTTTTTTAATTATTAAAAAGTTCTATTATAACTAATTAATATTATTTCTTTAAATTACTTGTTTAATAATAAATTTTCAATATTTCTATGTAATATTATATCATCTTTTTTATATAACTTGTTTATTTCTTATTATATTTAATATTAGAATAAATGAGTTTTTCACAAAGTTGTTTAATATATTTTTTTTTTAATAATTCAATTATAAACAAATTTTAATTTTTATATATTTTAAACTTTTTAATTTAATTAAAATTTTAAATATTTTATATTAAGTAAATTTTTTTATTTGAAATTCAATTATAACTTCACATATATTTTTTTAGAATTGAATTTTTTTAAAAAATTGTTTATTTCAAAAAAATATACAATAATTTATTTAAACAGCTATAAGTAATATTAAATATTAATAATAAAAAAGTATTCAAATATATAATATTGTTAATATAATTATAAATTATCATTATTGATATATATTATTAAATGATTATTAGTTTATTATTAAATATTTTTCATATATTGTTTGTTAATATTTTGAAAATCATTTTTGTGTATTTATTCTTGGTAATTTTGATGTACAGATTTCTTTTTTTCAATAAATTTTCCAAAAAAAAAAAAAAAAAAAAAATATATTTATATATATATATTCATTTAAATATATTAAAATTAAACTATTGTATATTAACTTTACCATCTAATTTTTTGATTATTAGTTTATATGTTGCACAATTAATTTACTTATTTCATTTAATTCTAACCTTTAATGAAACAATAATCTAACCTATAAACAAAAATTAACTTTTTTTAATACATTATTTTAAAAGTATGTAATTTTTTTTATTTTTTAATAAAAATTATTTTTGCTTAATCATAATTATACAATAAATTATGTATAAATATAAATATTATATTTAGTTTTATTAGTTACGTAGTTATTCAATTTTTTATTTTTAAAAGTACTAACCACTATTTTAATTTTTATACATAAAAATATTGCTCTCTTTGGTATGAAACTTAAATAATAAATTGGAATATATATTTTATTAATATTTAGTTATTTTTTAACAGCTTCAATTATTTTTAATTAAAAATATAATATAAAAAAAAATAAAAAAAAAAATTAGGTTAATTTTTAATTTACTAATAATGAAAAAAAAAGATATTGAATAATATGGATTTTATTCCGTTTATTATAACAATATAAAATTTTAATCTGCATAAAAAGACATGGTAAATTTTGAAATTTATTTTTTTAATTATTAGAATACTTTTTATTAATAATTAATTTTTATATCAAGTAAAACTACAATAATAAATATAATAATAAAAATAATAATAATAATAATATTGTAATAATAAAAATAGAAAAAAAATTATGGTTTATAAGGCATAATTTTTTTTTAAAACCATTGACCTAATTATAATGAAATGGTAAATCTAATTTATGAAAATAACAATAAAAAAAAAAATTACTAATAAGTCTGAAAAAATAAATTAATAATATTATTAATATTATTATTAGTATTAAATAAATAGAATTTGTCATATATATTAATTTAATCAATATATATAATATATTATTAACTCAATTATATAAATAAAATATTAATAATAGTAAAAACCAATCTAATTAATTGAAAATATTATATTGTATAATATATTGCTTTATAAAGAAATAAATCATTTATTTATATTAAAAGTAATTCTATTCCATTATTAAAAAAAAAAAAAAATAAATTAAAAAAGAAAAAACTTAACTGTTTTTTTTTTTTTTTTTTTTTTTTTTTTTTTTACTTATCAAAAATTAATAAAAATTTGGGTGAAGGATTAAATAAAAGGCTATGGATAATTAAGGATTGTTAATTGAAATAAGAAATAAAGTATAAAAAATTTCAATAATAATTTATCATTTATTATATATTTTCAATATATTGTAATAATTTAAAAATTTTGTAATTTAAATTTTAAATTATTAAAAAAATTTATTTAAGAAATTTAAAATCAAAATTTTTGTTTGTATTTTATTTTATTTTATTTTTTTTTTAAAAAACAATTAAAAAATTAAAACAAAATAAATATTTTCAATAATATATATTTAATTAAAATAATTAAAATATTTTTATAAACAATTTTCTTCAATAATACTAAAATAAAGTATAATTAAAGGAAATTCAAAATTAAATTTATTTTTAAATTTTCTATATAAATTTATACAATTAAAGTATAAAAATAGAGATAAAATATTAAAATTATAAAAATTAATAAATTAATTCAAATTACAGTAATAATAAAGAACAAAGAAAAGAAAGAAAAACACTTAAAAATTTATTTTCAATTATAAAAATTTAAAATGTTTTTTAAGAAAAAGGAATATCCGGTACCAGAAACACCAAAACCTTCACCATATCCAAAAGCAAATTTTTTTTCAAAAATAACATATTCATGGGAAAATCCAATTTTTTCGGTTGGTTATAAAAGACCATTAGAAAAAAATGATTTGTTTTTGTTACCTCCAAAACTTAAAGAAGATTATAATGAAGAAAGATTTTATTATCATTGGGATAAAGAAGTTGCTAAAAAAGGTGAAGCCAGTGTATTTAAAGCTTTAGTAAAAGTTTTTGGACCAAAATGGATTCCAGCTGGTATTTTTAAGTTATTATCAGATATATGTAACCTTGTTTCACCAGTTGTTTTAGAATTATTATTGGATCATTTAGATAATAAAAAAGAGAGAGATGAAGAATCCTATAAGGGTTGGATTTATATTGCAATAATATTTGTTCTTCAAATATTAGCAACTTTATTTATTAATTGTTATTTTAAAAATACTATGGAAGTTGGTTTATCTGTAAGAGCAACTGTTATTGGTATTATATATAGAAAGACATTAAAACTTTCAAATAAAGCAAAACAGACTATTGGGGATGGTCAAATTATTAATCTTGTTTCTACTGATTCAGCTAGACTTCAACGTCTCTTAGGAAATTTGCATTATTTATGGAGTGGACCTTTCCAATTAATTGTTATTCTTGTTCTTCTTATTCGTTCTTTAGGTGTTTGGTCTTTAATTGGTTTTACTATATTCCTTGTTGTTATTCCACTTCAAGGTTATATTATGAAGTTATTGGCTAAATTAAGAAAACAAACAGCAATATTAACGGATCAACGTGTTAAAAGAACTCAAGAAATTATTGGAAGTATGAGAGTTATTAAATTTTTTGGTTGGGAAAGTAGTTTCCTTTCTATTTTGAAAGATCTTCGTAAAAAGGAATTAAAACGTACAAAAAGAAGTACTATATTAGGTGCTGAGACTTCAGCTATATTTAATGTAATTCCTTTCTTTTCATGCGCTTTAACCTTTATTGCCTATTCAGCAGCTGGTCATCGTTTAACTGCTGCAAAAGTATTCTCTTCACTTGCTTTCTTTAATATGTTACGTTTTCCATTAGCTATTTTACCAAATACTTTTAGTCAACTTACTGATGCTATAGTAGCAATGAAGCGTTTAACAAATCTTCTAAATGCAAAAGAATTAGAAAATTTACCAGAAATTGATCCTTATTCAGAATATGCTATTTCTATTCAAGATGGTCAATTTAATTGGGAAAGTGTAAAAAATGTGGATAACGATAAGAATAAAAAGAATGGTAATGATAAATCAAAAATTAATGAAAATAATAAGAATATAAAAAGTAGTGAAAACAGTTCAGCAACATTAATTAATTATAAAACAACAAATGATATCACTGAAGCTGAACTTAATATAAATGTTGAAAGAAAAGATAATATTGAAGAAGATGAAAAATCTGTGGAATCCTTTAGATTGAATGATATTAATATTCAAATTAAAAGAAATTCGTTGACTGCAATTGTTGGAGCTGTTGGTAGTGGTAAATCATCATTAATCAATTCAATTATTGGTGAAATGAAACGTGAAGGCGGTAAGATTACTCTTGGTGGTACTATTAGTTATTGTTCCCAACAAGCATGGATTCAAAATGCTACTGTAAGGGATAATATTTTATTTGGAAAGGAATATAAAGAAGAACTTTATAATAAAGTTATTGAACTCTGTTCACTTTCACATGATCTAGAAATTTTCCCAGATGGAGATATGACTGAAATTGGTGAACGTGGTATTAATTTATCTGGTGGTCAAAAACAAAGAATTAATTTAGCTAGGGCTGTATACTTTAACAGTGATATTATCCTTATGGATGATCCATTATCTGCTGTTGATGCTCATGTCAGTCGTGCCTTATTTGATAATTGTATACTTGGA
>JACVTC010000007.1:2085000-2110000 GCA_016946835.1 Neocallimastix lanati (nom. inval.)
TAGTTTGAAAACTTTAAATAGCTTTAATCTTTATTTAATTTTTTTTGATTTTTAAATAAGATTAATTATGTGGATTGTTTTTTCTATGATTCTAAAATTTTATTTATTATTAAAAATGAAAATATCTTAATGAATTAATTGAAAATATAAATAATATATAATATATTATAATATATTATAATATATTGCATTTGTTATAATTAGTAAACTTCAATAATAATAAGTAATTGAATATCAATTATACAGAAGAATTAAAAGTAATTGAATATAAGAATTATTTTTATTAAAATGTAATAATAATATAATAATGATAAGTATTAAATAATAATAAAATATAATTAAATAATATTAAATATTAATATTTATTATTATTATTTTTATTGCTTTTGTTGTTTTTTGAAAATTATATTATTATAAATTTAGTATTGATATAATATGTATGAATTTAAAATATAAAAACTATAAAATTTCAATTATAGATGAATAAAAAAAATATATAAAAAAAATTAAAAACGTGTTATTAGAACTGTATTATTTTATGTTCAATAATTGTACTTATTTAAATATATTATTTTATATTGTAATATATTGCAATATTGGAAAATTCAACTTTATTTTTATTATACATGAATAAAATGAATAAATACTTTTATAATTAAATAGATAAATAATTTGTTATGTAATATTATATAATACATAATTATTCATTAATAAATATTGATTGCATTTAAATAATCGTTATATATAATAAATATATATTATAGTATATTTTAATATACTAATAATATATGTTGTTGTAAATAAAGTTTTTAAAATTAAATATATTATATTAAGTAATATGTTAACTATTAAAAATCAAATTTATTTTAATATAATAATATTAATGTCTCAATATATTAAAATAAATTAAAATGGAGTTTAAGAAAAATGGAAAAATTCTACTTAATTAGTGATTATTAATACAAAATTATTTCATATTAACATCGATTGAATATATAGTATATATATAAAAATAAAAAAAAATATATATGAAATACATTTTAATATAAATTTTAATATAATATATATATTTTTATGAAAAACTATAAAAGCACCAAATTTTTTTTTGTATTTTTCATTTTTTTTTTTTCCACAAAAATAAATTATCTCTACGGGGAATCGTTTACTTTTAGAATAATAGATAGTTATAAAAAAAATAAATCAATAATTTATATTAAAATTCTAATATTAATTTATTAATAATTTGAAATTTTTACTATATATATTCTATTTTTGAATTATAAAATAATACTTTTTATTAATATATTTAACTATTCCCTATTTATTCATATAAAGAAAAAAAAAATCTTTTAATTAATCTTTCTATCTATCTATTACATAATATTTAATTTAAAAAAAAAAAAGAAAAAAAAAAACTAAACTTAGTGTGTATACATATAATAAAATAAATACAATATGGGTAAAAAGGAATATCCAATTCCAGAAGAACCAAAACCTTCTCCATATACAAAGGCTAATATATTATCAAAAATAACCTATTCATGGGAAAATCCCCTTTTTAAAGTTGGCTATCACAGACCTTTAGAAAAGAATGATTTATATTTATTACCTCCAAAACTTACAGAGGCATACAACGAAGATAGATTTTATGATAAATGGAATAAAACGGAAAATAAAAAAGGTAAAGGTAATGCAAATGTATTGAAGACCCTTGTAAAAATTTTTGGTTTAAAATGGTGTTCAGCAGGCGTGTTGAAACTCTTTTCAGATGCTTGTAGTACTGTATCACCAGTTTTCTTAGAATTATTATTAGATCATTTATCCAATAAGGAAGCTACAGAAAAAGAAGCCTATAAGGGTTGGGTATATATATTTTGTATTTTTGGACTTCAAATATTTTCTACTTTAATTGTTAACTATTATACTAATCTTGTCAATGAAGTTGGTTTGTCTATTCGTGCTACACTTATCGGAATAATTTATAGAAAAACATTAAAACTTTCCAATAAGGAAAGACAAACTATTGGTGATGGTCAAATCATTAATCTTGTTTCTTCTGATACTGGTAGATTACAACGTCTCACTGGTAGTCTTCACTATCTTTGGAGTGCTCCAATTCAATTAATTGCTATTCTTTTCCTTTTGGTTCGTTCTTTAGGCGTTTGGTCATTAATTGGTTTTGCTATTTTCGTTCTTGTTGTTCCACTTCAAGGTGTAATTATGAAATTTTTAATAAAATATAGAAGACAAACCTTTATTTTAACAGATCAACGTGTTAAGAAAACTCAAGAAGTTATTGGTAGTATGAGAGTTATTAAATTCTTTGGTTGGGAAGAAAGTTTCCTTAATATCTTACAAAATCTTCGTAAAAAGGAAATTAATCGTAGTAAGAAGGGTATTATTCTTCATGCTAATACTCATGCTATCTTTGGTTCAATTCCATTCGTTTCCAGTGCTGCTACTTTTATTGCTTATTCAGCTGCTGGTAATAAATTAACAGCTGCTAAAGTTTTCTCCTCTCTTGCTTTCTTCAATATGCTTCGTGGTCCATTATCTATTTTGCCAAATACATTTAATCAACTTGCAGATGCCTCAGTTTCTCTCAAACGTTTAAATAAACTTATCAATGCTAAGGATATAGAAGATTTACCAGAAGTTGATAAAAATTCTGAATATGCTATTACTATTAAGGATGGTCAATTCAATTGGGAAGTTGTTAAACAAGATGACGAGGACAAAAAGAAGAAAGGTAAAAAGGGTAAGGATAAGAATAAGAGTAATAAATCAAATGATAAAAAGAAAAAGAGTGATAAAGATAGCATTGATAGTTCTGACACATTAATAAATAACGCTCCAAAGACTACTAGTGATATTACTGAAATAAATCTTAAAAAGAAAGGAAATGAAGATAATAAGGATGATAAACTATTGGAATCCTTTAAATTATATGATATTAATATAAAAATAAAGAAAAATTCATTAACTGCAATTGTTGGTGCTGTTGGTAGTGGTAAGTCTTCTTTGATTAATGCTATCATTGGTGAAATGAAGCGTGAAGAAGGTAAAATTGTTCATGGTGGTAGTTTCAGTTATTGTTCTCAACAAGCTTGGATCCAAAATGCCACCGTAAGAGATAATATTTTATTTGGAAAGGAATATAATGAAGAACGCTATAAAAGAGTCATTGATCTTTGTGCACTTACTCATGATCTTGAAATTTTCCCAGATGGTGATATGACAGAAATTGGTGAACGTGGTATAAATTTATCTGGTGGTCAAAAACAAAGAATAAATTTAGCCAGAGCAGTTTACTTTAATAGTGATATTATTCTTATGGATGATCCATTATCTGCTGTTGATGCTCATGTCAGTCGTGCCTTATTTGATAATTGCATTCTTGGAGCTTTAGCTGATAAAACTCGTGTTCTTGTTACTCACCAACTTCACGTCTTACCAAGAGTTGATTATATTATTGTTATGAAGGGAGGTCGTATTGAGGAACAAGGTGAATACAATGAATTAATGCAAAAGGATGGCGAATTTTCTAGATTAATGCACACCTACGGTGGTATTGATGATAGTGATGATAACCTTGATAGTAATGATAGTAGTAATGAAGAAGTAATGTCCGTTGAAACTGATATTGAACCAAAAGAAATTGATGTAGATGAAACCGTAGTTGAGAAGAAGGAAGAGAAAGAAGAAAAGACAAAAGGCAGAGCTTTAATGACTAAAGAAGAAAGAGCTACCGGTTCTGTTGATAAAAGAGTCTACAAAGATTATCTTAAAGCTGCTGGTGGTATTATTATTGGTATACTTATTTTAATAGCTGTTGTAATTATACAAGTTTCTAAGCTTGGAAATGATATGTGGTTAGTCTTTTGGACAGAAGATAGGTTCAAATGGGCAACTACTTCTTACATTATTGTATACTTAATTTGGAATGTTTCTCAAATTTTATTAAACGTTTTCTATTCTATCTTTATGTCCTTTAATGGATTTAGAGCTTCCAAAAGAATTCATAGAGATGCTATTAGTCGTGTTATTAGAGCTCCAATTTCTTTCTTTGATACTACTCCACTCGGTAGAATTATTAACAGATTCTCTAAGGATCAAGATTCTCTTGATGGTATGCTTTTCATGGCTATTCAAGGTCTTATCAATAGTGTTGCCACCACCATTACTACATTATGTTTTATGCTTTATGCTGCCCCAATCTTTGGGGTTGCCCTTATTCCACTTTTAATTCTTTATTATTTCGTTCAAAAATACTATATTAGTACTTCTCGTGAAATAAAGCGTCTTGAATCTCTTGCAAGATCTCCACTCTTTGCTAACTTTACTGAAACCCTACAAGGATTGCCAACTATTCGTGCTTATAGTGAACAGGAACGTTTCACAAGACATAATCAAGATTTAGTTGATGGAAATAACAGACCATTCTATTTACAATTTATTGCTCAAAGATGGTTAGGTGTAAGATTAGAATGTATAGGTTCTTTCTTAGTATTATTCGATGGTATTGCTGGATTATTCTTAAAGGATAGTCTTACTCCATCTCTTTTAGGTTTAAGTTTGTCATATGCTTTACAAGTTACCTCAAGTCTTAATGGTGTTATTCGTTCCTTAAATGAAGTAGAAATTAATATGAATTCAGCAGAACGTCTTTTATATTATGCTAATGAAATTGAAATGGAAGATCAAAAGGGTTTAGATGCTCCAAAGGATTGGCCACAAAAGGGTAAAATTGAAATCAACAATTTAACCATGAAATATGCTCCACATCTTCCACCTGTTTTACATAACATTAACTTAAGTATTAATTCAAATGAAAAGGTTGGTGTTGTTGGTCGTACTGGTGCTGGTAAATCCAGTATTGTGATGACTCTCTTTAGATTAGTAGAACCAGAAGAAGGTTCCTCCATTAAGATTGATGATGTTTCAATTTCTAGCTTAAAATTAAATGATTTACGTAAGAATATATCTATTATTCCACAAGATCCAATTCTTTTCTCTGGAACTATTCGTTTCAATATGGATCCATTTGATGAACATACGGATCAAGAGATTTGGGAAGCTCTTGAGAATGCAGGATTAAAACAAACCATTAGTGAATTAGAAAATAAATTAGAAGCAGAAGTTCGTGGTAATGGTGAAAACTTCAGTGTAGGTCAAAGACAATTATTATGTCTTGCTCGTGCCATGATTAGAAATAGTCGTATTTTAGTGATGGATGAAGCTACAGCTTCAGTTGATATTGAAACGGATGCTATTATTCAAAAGGCATTAAGAACCAAATTTAATGAAGTGACCGTTCTTACGATTGCACATCGTTTGAATACTATTATTGATTATGATAAAATTTTAGTTTTAAGTAAAGGAGAAGTTTTAGAATATGATACACCCAAGAATTTACTTTTTGAAAGTAATGAAAATGGTGAAGTTGTTCCAAGTTCTAAAACAGAATTTTCTAAATTAGTTGATGAAACTGGACCAGTTAACGCTGCTTTATTACGTCAATTAGCATTAGATAAAGAAAATAGAATAAATTAATAATAGAAAAAATAAAAAAAAAAACAAAAAAAACAAAAAAAAACAAAAAACAAAATAAACAAAACGAATAAAACAAAACAAAGCTAAAATCTATGTTTTTAATATAATTATTAAAAAAAAAAAAAAAAAAAAAAAAAAAAAAAAAAAAAGATAATTAAAAGTATACAATCAATATATATATATATTTTACATTAAATCAATTATTTATTTTTTTGTAATTTATCTTAATTTAAATTATTTAAATAGTTATTTATATTATAATAACAATAATAACATATGTAAATTAATTTATTTAATCGATAATCGAAATCGATAATAATCATAATAATAATCATAATAATAATCATAATAATAATAATAATAATAAAAAAAAAAAAAAAAATAAATAAATAAATAAATTATTTTTTAAGTTATACTTATATTTTGTAATTTATAGATAGATTAAACAAAAAATCATAATAAATCAAAAAAAAAAAAAAAAAAAAAAAAAAAAAAAAAAAAAAAATTATTTATCTATTATACATCTATTACTTAGGCTTATATTATTTAAGCTTAAAAATTTTTAGAAACATAAAATCTAATGTAAATTAAATTAAATAAAATATAAAATTCACCATGAAAAAAAAAAAAAAAATTTTTTTTTTTTTTTAAATTAATGTGTAATTTTAAATGTTCAATTTTAAAGGTTATAATATAAAATATAATGAATTAAATAACTTTTTATTAGTATTAACTTTTGTCTTTGAAGCCTATATTGTATTTTTATTTTTATAATAATGTAAAAAAATTTTATGTATTTTTTTTTTTTTTTGACACTGACTTTGACTTCCAAAGCCAGTGTTAAAACTGATGATCAATATTCGGAATCTTTTAATATTATGAAAGGAGTTAGACAAGGTTGTCCACTATCTCCAATCCAATCCTATTTCTCGAATTAGATGTGGTTTTAAATTTGTCATTAGTATTTTCATTAAAAGAAAAATAGTCTCAGAAGATTGCCCTAAATGTTGCCCTTGTTGTGGTGTTAGTGTACCTAGCTTTTCTCACTGGATCTTTGCCTGTAAAGAATTGGAAAATTATAAAAATCGACCAGACACACCTCTTTTTCAAAATAAAAGAGATCCTACTTTTTATCTTGCTGATCAACCAATCCCAATAACTAAATGTTATACCTATTTAGGTATACCATTTGATAAAAGCTTATCGTTGAACCCTATTATTAAATTACTTAACTCTAAAGTTACTAAAGCTCTCTTTTCTGTTAGTAAATTTCTTTCAAATTCCAAAATTCCTATTCCATTTAAGAAGATTATTATTAACTTATATGTACTTAGTAAATGGGTTGCAGGTTTACAAAAAGCCAAATCTTTTATTAATGTCCTCCATTATTAGCTAAGTGTGCTTTGTCTCAAGTCAAATGTTTTGATAAATGGAAAGATTCAAATTGTATTATTTCCTATTTAGTTAATAATATTCCAAAATCTAGAAAATATACATGGACAAAAGAAAGTAGAACTCTTAAACGTAAACTAGAGAAAAGAGGTAATAACGATAATAAAATCAAGGTATATTTTTATTGGAAAAGAGATATGAAAATCAATTCTATTAAAGCTGAATTTTATGACAAAAACAGATTCGAAGAAACATCAAAATTTATAAAACTTTATGAATATCCTGATATTTCATATGGTTTCTATTGGCTATTGAGAGCATGAAGCAGATATAGATTAGATGCTGGAATTGCTAAAACTGCAAAAATAATAGATCAAATGTTTCCTAATTTTTGTCCCTGTTGTAAAAGTAATAAACAATGGATAAATCACTGGTTAATTGATTGTCCATTTTTCAATCATATTCGTAGTAAAGTTAATGATAAAATTTTATTTTTATATAATGCTTTTTACCGTAGCAACCTAACAAATGATATTGTTAATAGTAATAATGATTACAGCAACAGTAATAATAGTAATAGTAATAATAGTAATAGTAATAATAGTAATAGTAATAATAGTAATAGTAATAATAGTTTTAGTAATAATAGTTTTAGTAATATTAGTAATAGTATTGAAAATAATGTGTATGTTGATTCTAGTGTGTGTGAAAAAGTGTTTAATTTCCTTCTTGGAGGTCGAAGTATTAATAACAGTACAAGGGAATGGAAGGATCTATTTAAGTGCCAGATGAAATCAGGTGCTTATTCTGATACTCCATTCTTAGTGGTTACTGCGGCACTTCTTCAATCGATTATACCTATTGCTATTGGCCAGCAATAGTCTTTGTTCAATAGGTTCAAATCGAATCGTACTACTACTACCAAGAGCGTCAATGCTGAAGAAACAGTTAAGACAGGCTAGCAGGGCTAGCACAACCAATGAAGATCATAATTTTGTATCTTAAAATTATGATTAACATTGCGAAGTCAAAATTAATTATTATACTTCAGTATAATAATGCCCTTGTGAAGTCTTACAGATATTAATTAAATGAAACAAGAATATATTATACCTTATTTTATTTTATTTTATGTTTTATTTTTTATTTATTTTTTATCTTTTTTTTTTCTTTTTATTTCTTGTATTTTATCATATATTTAATTAATAAAGATGTAACAAGTTTGCTGCCGTTAAAAAAAAAAAAAAAAGATCTCATTTTGAAGTTTGCAATGATAATTGAACAAAAATCCTTGGATGTTGCTTTAGATTCAGAAAAGGACTATGATAATAATATTTATTATTTTATATTGAGTCCTCTTCTTGGCGGGCGTTCAATGTATGAAAAAATTAAAGTTAATGATGGGGAATAAAGACAATTAGTTGACAATATTTTTAAACATAGTTCAATTTCGTCTCCTCTTCCGTATTTTGTGGGGATTGCGGAAGTTTCTAACAAAACGTAATACCATTAATTTATCGATCGTTTAGATTGATGATGAAATGGTATTCCGTTGAATCTATTGAATCTACCGTTGCTAAGAGCGTCGACGTCGAAATGATCTGATACAGATTCGTTTGATAAAACTAATATTGAAATTATTACTCGCAATAATGGATGTAGTGTTCGATGAATGGGAAAAGTTAGAAAACTATTACTTTTAACGCACTTTTTTAATTATTATAATATTATATATTTCATTTCATATATTTTATTTTATTTTATTTTTATTTTTCATTTAAATCATGTAATTTTATTATTATTAAAAACTAAAAAATAACGAAGTTTATAATATTAATAATAACATCAATAGAAATAATATTGTTAATAATAGTAGAATTAGTGATAGAGGAAAAAGGAATATTAATACTAGTGATAGTGAAAATAAGAATATTAATATTAGTGATAGCGAAAATAATTGTATCATTACTAATAATCCAGTGAATAGTTCAATTGATAATAATCGTATTAATATTAATAATTTTCTGAATAATGAGTGTATAAATATATATGTGACGTGGTACTCATTATATGACTTCCTTCTTGGTGGAAGAGAGGAATGTCAATGCTGAAAATCCCAATGATATTGGAGGGTTGATTGATGAAAAAGAAATAGCCTTATATCAGGTGTACTAATTACAGATTTTTGTGATTCTGATGATAATCGATGGTTATCCCTTCTTAAGTGGCTTCTTGTATGAAGAGAGAAAATATGGAATATTGAAATACTACAAAAAGTGAACCTAATGCTTTATATTATTTTAAACTGGATATGTAGTAACATTGAAGTTGTATAATTAATAATTTCATGTAGTTTCAGCATATTATCATTGTAATGAATTTATTATAATTTTTTACTTTAACATTATTTTGTATATGTATTTTTATATAGTATTATTTAAACACTCATGTAACTATTGTAAAATGGAAATGTAGGAGATTGATTCACTCCAAAGCTTGGATTTAAGACATTATTTAACTGATGGGAATCTTTTTTATAGTCTTTCCTTACTTATTCTAATATTTTAGAATATGAAAATATCATATATTTATACATTCCTTCTTGGTGGAGTTTTAGCTTTAGATGAGCTACAATTCGATACTGGGGAACAGGGACATATAAGTGAACAACTCCTAAAAAGTTCACAGGAATCTGCTGTTCCGTATATTGTGGAGCTTGCAGAATATAGAATATCTTGCTAATACAATTTCAATCATCAGTAGCTCTCATAAGTTAAGTTTTTGAGAGGTTTAGCAAAACCGCTTTCATTACCAAGAGTGCCGACGTCGTACCGATATGACAAAGGTATAGTGCAATTAGAATTCCTGTTAATTCTCATCAATACACATTTACTAACAGCGCAGTCCCAAACACAGAACCTATAATAAGTAATTCAATTTCTGATGATTTTTCTTGTGGTTCAGGGGAGAGTTTAGTGGATACCACACTATCTATTTCAAAGATGTTACTTCTTTGTTTTATTATTTTAGATCTAATTAGTGATCATGTTACTACACATAGTATATATCACACCGATTTTTTTTTTTTTTTACTTTTGAACTTATTTTTGTTCTTTATTATATTAAATCTTTTTTATGATTAATTAAAAAAATTTTTTTTCTAATTTACTTAATCTTTTACATTCATTTTTTTTTATCTTTAAATTATAAAATGAATTTTTTTAAAAAACGTAATACATAAAATTATTTTAATCTATTTAATAAAGCACATGAATTGTAATCTCTTCCTAGTCTAAAAAAAAATCACTCCAAGGATTGTATTTAAGACTTTATATAATGGATGTGAATCTTTTTTTTATAGTTTTTTACAACAAACATTTTTTATTTACCTTTTTAATTTAGTTTATATATGATTACTTTTCAGAAAATTATTATATTAATTAAAGCTTTATTAATCGAATATAAAATCAAAAACTCAAAAGATAACTAAAAAAAAAGAAAAAAGAAATTATTCATTAAAACAAAATTCAAAAGTTATTTATTTTACTTAAATATTTTATCATTTTTTAGTATTTTTATTTATATTAGTTTCAATTTTTATCAATTTGTAATTAATAGTTCATTATGGAAAAGATATTTCACCGGGGTTCTTGCAGTTATGGAATATCTATTGACAACACATGGTTGATTTTTATCCGTGGTATACACTCATGGACTAATGCTAAAATGAAGGAATTCATTCATTCTAAATGCAAAAAATTAAAGGATAATATTTTGTTAGTAAAAAGAATTACTAAATTCAATGATAGCTTCTTCAGGATAAAAATATACACTCCAAATTTCAACCACGAAAAATTTGAAAAAGTTTTTGAATAAGCAATATCAGGAGTTAAAATTTCATATTGAAGATGTTCCAAATGGAATTGTAAGGTTTCTTTTCATAATTTAAAACAAAAATTTAATATTAAATAATACATCCAATAATAATACTAACTCAGTAAACCTTAGTTCAACTATATTAGTAAATGTTATAAATGGTAATAATGAATTCAATGATCCCAATATTCCTAATATTAATTCTCAAAATACAATTTCATATTATAGCACAGGAATTTTTTTCTTGTTTTGGTTGGAATACCAATGGATGGAATTTTATAAAAAGAGATAGTATTAAGTAACTTCAACACAATTTTTATACCATTATTCCTATATTTTCAGGAAACAGATAATGGTACAAATGATGCTAGAAATCCATGTAAAGTAACATTTCCCAACTATAAATATTTCCAGAAAAGAATGGATCCTACTACTCCAGGTTGCAGAGGTTTATATCTTGGGTATCATGTCTCATGTCAAGTAATACTTGAAGATAATTCCTATACTTATATTGTTTCTTTAACAACATATAGTCTATGGAATCATTCTAAGTATTCTGTTGGTAATATTCTATATTCCCACTAAGAAACACTCATCATAAATCCGATATGCATTTTCAGAAGTTTTCACATGACTTCAGAATCATACTAATCATCCATCTATCCTTCTTAGAGGCTTTAACATGAGCACCTTTGATTTACAAGATAAATTATCCAATTGTAACCTTGATAACTGGTTTATTCTTCCGTTTAATGGTTCACCTATTTCATGGAGTAGAGGTAGATATTCATCAGATATTGATCATGTGTTAGTCAATTCAAGTATGCTGGATAAAATATCAAGTGCTTATTTTGTTGATTAGCCTTCTGTATCTGATCATAAATCTCTCGTAGTTAATTGCAAGAAAACTACCACAGATGAATCATTTTTGTTACCAAAAAAATTTGTTAGGTGGGATAGGCATAAATGTCTTGAACTTAAGAAAGAAATATGTCATCACAATAAATATAAGATTCTTAGTGAAAAATTAGGAAATAAAGAACTTTCAATAGATTGTATAATTGAAAAGTTCATTAACACTACTAATTCTATTGCTAAATTATCGATTACATCTTCAACAGAAGTCAGAAATGTGATGTTTAGAATGTCTCACAAAATTTATTGGCTTCAAAAGGTTAAACATATAAAATATAAGCAAATTAAGGGTTTTAAATCTGCAAGTGATTCCAATGAATTTACTAAAATTGTTGACTCTCATAATAGACAATGTGAATCAATTCATAAAAAATGTAACGAATTTAAGAAAGAAATATTTATATTGGATTAAAATTGGATGTTCGTTAGCTCTTAAAAAGGATAGTAGGAAAGCATGGAAATGGGTTAAAAAGAATGTAAAAATAAATAATAAATAATCAACCTTTCACGGTCTCTCATAATATTAAAAATTATAATAATGAACTTGTTTCTTCTACAGATGAAAAATTAAAAGTTTGGCATTCTCATTATAAATTCTTAGGGTCGGATTCTTCAGATCATAGTCTTTCTAAAGATTACTGGAAAGATTCTGATGCACTAAGGAATTTGGGAAGACCAAGGCAACAAGAATGGGAAAATAAAAAGGTATTAGCGATGAAGAAATTAGCGAAGCAATTTCATCTACTCCTAACTTTAAAGCTTGTGGTCTTGATGGTATTCCAATGGAATTCTTTAAAGCTTTGATTCCTTATAAATATGATTCAGAAGAATCAAGTGATAATAATAGTAATATTTCATCTAGCTTTAAATGTCTTAAAGCCTTAATCAATCGTATTTGGAATGGTGATTTCCCAAAATCATGGAATAACGCATCAATAGCTTCTATTCATAAAAAAGGCTATCCATCAGGTTGTAATGAGATCTGCGGCTCTCTTTACAGAAATTATGCCTCGGGCTAGTACTCGGCAAAGGTTACTATTCCGAAAATATAGGAGCAAAATAACCAGGAGCGTCAACGTTGAAAATGCTGTCAGATAGACTAGCAAGGCCAATGCCTTTGAAGGAGAAGACCATAATTTCTTTCAGATAGTAAATTCAAACCTTAATCCATAAGGAGTTGAGGTTCGTTGCATATGAAATTTGTTCTGAATTAATTTATACACTTATTTTTGATTATTACTTTTTATTTATGTTACTATTTCAATTATTATTATATTCAAATTGGACAAATAATATTTATTTATTTTATTAATTCAGTGTTTTTTAATTTTTTATTAAAATTAAAAGTATTCATGTATTTTATAAAAGAATAAATAAATAAAGATTAAAGTACCCAATAATTACGGCTATAAATAAATAAATAAATAAATAAATAAATAAATAAATAAATAAATAAATAAATAAATAAATAAATAAATAAATAAATAAATAAATAAATAAATAAATAAATAAATAAATAAATAAATAAAGATTAAAGTTCCCAAAAATTAAGGCTATATATAAAAAAATAAAAAAAAAAATATTAAAATATTTTATTTTTCAATCAAGAAAATCAATTTCGAGTCCGTATAACAAAAAAAGAACTTCTTTTATTTATTTTTTAAAATATTTATTGAATCCAAATGAAAACTATCATTCTTTCTTACTAAGGTAGGAAGTGCACAGCCTGCCAGGAGAATTTAGTAGACACCAAATAATTTGTTGTACAAATATTATTAGTTTTATTTATTCAAGTATCATTAACAGAAATGAATTTATTATTCTACATTAAATATTTAAAATATTTAAAATATTTTAAATATTTTAATTTTTTTTTTTTTTTTTTTTTTTTTTTTATAATTATATTTTATTATACATTTTTTCATTTATTTTGTTAAGTTTATATTATTATTTAATTTTTTTTAATTATATTTCATTGTACCAATTTTTTTTTTTGTACATAAAATTTATATTATTATACTATTATTTGATAAATAAATAATAAATAAGGTTAGGTAGTAAATCTCTAAATTTATATGAACTTTTCATATTTATCATTATTAAATTATTAAAAACAACTATACGAATATAAATTCTGATTCTGTGGAATTTAAATTTTAATAAAAATTATACTTCCTATACTGGAAAAGAAGAAATTTAAAAAATATTATATTAAATTTTAAATTTAGTTTAATCGAAACTATATATATACTAACTTTTATTAGCACTCTTGAGATACTTTTCAAATGATATAGTTTTTTTTTTTTTTTTTTTTTTTTTTTTTTTTTTTTGATTGACTATATATCTTAATTTAAAGTGTAGTTTTTATAAATTATTTTTAAAATAATAAAATTAATCTAATAATAAAATGCTAAATCATATTTATTATTCTTTCCTTTGTTTATTTCTAAATCAAATATTTAAATTTAAATGTTCATTATCATTTACTAATATTTATTTTTTAATTAAAATTATATAATTTATTAGTATATATTATATTTTAAACATTAAATATTTACTGTATAATATGGATAAGTTGATTTAAAACATTGAATTCATTAATAGATTAATAGGTATAATAGGCAATGAATAAATGATGATTTTTAATTAATACTATATAAACAAACAAACAAACAAACAAACAAATAAATAAATAAATAAATAAATAAATAAATAAATAAATAAATAAATAAATAAATAAATAAATAAATAAATAAATAAATAAATAAACAAACAAACAAACAAACAAACAAACAAATAAATAAATAAATAAATAAATAAATATAAAGCTATATTTAACAGCTAAAGTTTAATAAAATATTAAATTATATTAAATATGTTGTAAATACAAATAAAATATAAATTAATATGTATATATAAAAGCCACAATTCATTATAAAACACTTTAAATCTTTGTTAACCATTTATTTATATTGTATTAATAATAAATTTATATTAATTAATAAATAATCTTTTATAAATTAAGAGTCTTATTCGAAAAATGACTGTTAGCGCTGAATGTTTCGTTTACAAGGATTCAAATTTCAAAATGTGGAAAAAGTTACTAATATTTTGAAAGCAATAGACCTCTCGTATTATGTCACTCTCAATATCTATAATGAAGCGGACAAAGATGATGAAGACTTTGAGGAGGTACAAATTAAATATAAATATTATAAATTTATATCAAGCCATATATTAGTACATGTAATTTTATCTAAACTTTAAATCATTTTTAACATTTTATTTATATCCTATAAAAATAATTTTATATTAAGCAATCTTTCATATAAATAAATAAATAAATAAATTAATTAATAAATAAATAATAATAAATAAATATATTAATGAATGAATGAATAAATAAATCATAATAAATAGTAATAAATAAATATATTTAATAAAAATATATATTAATTAATGAATAAATAAATAAATAATAATAAATAAATAGATTATATTAATGGATAAATAACAGAATTAATAGATCTATATAACAAATGATAAGTAGATAAATAAATTAATAAATATTAAAATATACAGATATTAAATAAATAATAAATAAATTAATAGATATTAAAATATACAGATATTAAATAAATAATAAATAAATTATTATTTATTATTCAATAATGAATATATAAATAAATAATAAATTATTAATATTTATTATTAAATAATAGATATTAAAATAGTTAAATATATTCATTATATAATAATATTAATATTAAATATATTATACTCTTATTATGATCCTAAATCTTAATAATTATAAAATTTAAAACAGTATTAATTAAATTATTACAAAATATATTGAATTGGAAAAAGTTTTGTTACACAATATGAAGTGTCATTGCCACTCTCTACAATTGATTACATAAAATTATAAAAAAATTTTTTTTTTTTTAAAATTTTCAATATGGAAAAATTAATGTCAATCTTTTCATTTCATATAAATTATTCTTAATTTTTATACGTACATATATTATGATATTATGATATTTTTTATAATGAAAATGATAATAATTTATTTATAATTAAAAAGTCTATAATTATTACTAATCTTTTAAATCATTTTATATTATGTCTTCAACTACGTAATTCAATTCAAGCCTTTTTTTTTTTTTTAATATAGTATTTTTATATAGTATTTTATATTTTTGTTAGTTTCTATTACTTTTTTGTTTGATTCTATTATTATATAAATATAAACAATAAGTAAAATACATATACATATTTCAATTAACTGTTTACTTTTTATTTTCATATTACTTAGGTAAGATACTATTTATGTAAAAAAAGTTTTATTTTAAAATAAAATATGAAATTGTAAATATTCATTTGCCAATATATTATTATTATTATATACTGAATAGTAAAAATCAATATTATGATAATCCAATTGTTTATGCATGAATAACTAATAAAAATAAATAAATAAATAAATAAATAAATAAATAAATAAATAAATAAATAAATAAATAAATAAATAAATAAATAAATAAATAAATAAATAAATAAATAAATAAATAAATAAATAAATAAATAAATAAATAAATAAATAAATAAATAACTAAATCATAATAAAAATTATTTGATAAGTAATCTTTAAGAAATCAATTTAATTGGAAAATATTTACAGTATAAATGTAATAAAAAATTATAATTCTTGATTTTAATTTAAATGAATAAGAAATAATATATTATATCGTATATTATAATATATTTTTATGTAAATGATTGTGCTTTGTCAATGTAATATATTAAATCCATAATTTGACAAAATATTCCGCTTTTAATAACTCAATTAATTAGTTATTTATTATACTATTGACTCTATATGTATTATATGTTTTATATATAATTATGTTATTATGTTCTTAAATTAATAATAAATAAAGTTTACTAATTATAATTAATGTATATATTTTTTTTTTTTTTTTTTTTTTTTTTTTTTTTTTTTTTTTTTTTTTTAAATTTCTAACAAAAAAAAAAAAAAAAAAAAAAAAAAAATAACATAAATCAAAAAAAAATTAAAAAAAAAAGGATTTATAGGATTTTATAAACGGTTTTTAAGAGGGGAGAATATATTTTAATATATATTAATATCAAATTTTGAAATTTATATAATTTATTTGTAAATGTGTATATTTTATATTATTTAAATTTGAATATTAATATCTATTAGAGTAATAATTTTTATTTAACAATTTACATTAATTTATTATTATCATTTTTTTTTTTCAACGGCAATTTGTAAATTATAATATTTTTAATTTAATAACTCGTATTACAAATAAGATTTAAGAAAATTATTTCAAAATTAATTACTAAATAAAGATTGAAATTTTCAAAATAAATTAAATAAATATTGCTATAAAGTTACGATTTTTAAAATTTAATTTATTATTTATTCTATTTTTTTTTTCCTCAAAAAAAAAAAAAAAAAAAAATTATCAAGTTTTCATAATGTTTTCGAAAAAGGAATATCCAATACCAAATGAACCAAAACCAAGTCCATATACTCATGCTAATCCAATTTCAAGATTATTGTATATATGGCAAAATGAAATTTTTAATATAGGTTATAAAAGACCTATTGAAGAAAATGATATTTATTTATTGGACCCAAAATTTAAGGAAGAACAAAATGAAAGAAAATTTTATGAGAAATGGGATAAAGCTATCGATAAGAAAGGAAAAGGAAATATTGTAAAAACATTATTGAAAGTATTTGGTGCAAAATGGATTTCAGCTGGTTTATTTAAAGTTGTTTCTGATCTTTGTAATACTTTCTCACCAGTCTTCTTAGAAGCCTTATTAAATCACTTGACTGAAAGAGAAGAAGGAAAAGATCATGAAATTTATAAAGGATGGTTATTTGTTGGTTGTATTTTCTTACTTCAAATTTTAGCAACTCTTTTTACTAACTTATATATGCAAATTGTATCTGAAGTTGGTTTATCTGTTCGTTCTACTCTTGTTGGTGTTATTTACAGAAAATCATTGAAGCTCTCTAATAAAGAAAGACAAAGCATTGGTGATGGTCAAATCGTTAATCTTGTTTCATCAGATTCTAATAGATTTGAACGTCTTATTATGACTTTACATTACTTATGGAGTGGTCCTCTTCAATTGATTATTATTCTTGTACTTTTAATTCGTTCTTTAGGTTTTTGGTCTTTAATTGGTTTCAGTATCTTTGTAATTGTAATTCCGCTCCAAGGTGTTATTATGAAATTATCTGCTAGATTAAGACAAAAAACTGCTAAATTAACTGATCAACGTGTTAAGAAGACTCAAGAAATTCTTGGTAGTATGAGAATTATTAAATTCTTTGGTTGGGAGAACAGTTTTCTTAATGTATTAAGTAAACTTCGTACAAATGAATTAAATCATACTAAAAAAGCTATTTATTTAAGAGCTGAAACCTCTACTATATTTAGTATTGCTCCATTTCTTGCTAGTGCTTTAACTTTCATCGCTTATTCTGCTGCTGGTAATCCATTAACTTCAGCAAAAGTATTCTCATGTATTGCATTCTTTAATAAACTTCGTGCCCCATTGGCTATTCTTCCAAATACTTTCAGTCAACTTACTGATGCTTGGGTATCCGTAAAACGTCTCTCAAGACTTTTAAATGCTAAAGAATTAGATGATTTACCTGAAATTGATAAAAATAATGAATATGCCATTGTTGTTAAGGATGGTGAATTTAACTGGGAAAGTATTGTTGAAGAAGATGAAGAGGGAAATAAAGAAAAGAGTAAGGAAAAGGAACAAAAAAATAAGAGTAAGGATGCTGTTATGAGTAAAGATGCTGCTATGAGTAGTTCAGAGACTTTAGTTGACAATAAAAGTACTGGAGATATTGTTGATGCTATGAAAAAGAGTTTAAGTGATGAAAGTGTTAATTTAAAGAAAAAACCAGTTGAATCTTTCAAATTACATGACATTAATATAAATATTAAGAGAGGTTCTTTAACAGCGGTTGTAGGTGCAGTAGGAAGTGGCAAATCTTCTTTAATTAATGCCATCATTGGTGAAATGAAACGTGAGGGTGGTAAGATTATTCATGGTGGTACATTCAGTTACTGTTCTCAACAACCATGGATTCAAAATGCTACCATTAAGGATAACATTTTATTCGGAAAGGAATATAACGAAGAACTTTATGATTCTGTTATTGAAAATTGTTGTCTTAGCCATGATCTTGAAGTTTTCCAAGATGGTGATATGACAGAAATTGGTGAACGTGGTATTACTTTATCTGGTGGTCAAAAGCAAAGAATTAATTTAGCTAGAGCTGTCTACTATGATAGTGATATTATTCTCATGGATGATCCATTATCTGCTGTAGATGCCCATGTTTGTCGTGATTTATTCGATAATTGTATTACTGGACTTTTAGAAGGTAAAACTCGTATTCTTGTTACTCACCAACTACACGTTTTACCAGATGTTGATTATATTATTGTTATGAAAGGAGGTCGTATTGAGGAACAAGGTGATTATGACGAATTATTAAAGAAGAATGGAGAATTTGCTCGTTTAATGCGTACTTATGGTGGTATTGATGAAAGTGAAGATGCTAAAGCTAAGGCTGCTGCTAAAAAGAAGGAAAAGAAGGAAACAAAGAAGGAAACTAAGAAGGAAGAAAAAAAGAAGGGAAAAGCTTTAATGACTCAAGAAGAGAGAGCTACTGGTTCTGTGGATTCTAAGGTATATAAGGATTATATTATTGCTGCTGGTGGTATTTTCTGTGCTGCTTTGGTTATGCTTGTAGTTGTTATTATTCAATTATGTAAACTTGGTAATGATATGTGGTTAGTTTACTGGACAAAGGATCAATTTGGTTTAACTACTAATACTTACATTCTTGTTTATTTAGTTTGGAATCTTGTTCAAGTATTATTGACCCTTTTCTATTCTGTATTTATGGCTATTATTGGTATTAGAGCTGCCAGACGTATTCACAGAAATGCTATTAGTCGTGTATTAAAGGCTCCAGTTTCTTTCTTTGATACAACTCCACTTGGTAGAATTATTAACAGATTCTCCAAGGATCAAGATTCTCTTGATGGTATGCTTTTCATGGCTATTCAGATGCTTTTAACTGATGTTGCCAACACTATTACTACTTTATGTTTAATGATTTATGCTGCTCCACTCTTTGGTATTGCTCTTGTTCCACTTTTAATTCTTTACTACTTTGTTCAACAATACTACAGAAGTACTTCTCGTGAATTAAAGCGTATTGAATCTATTACTAGATCACCAATTTACACTAATATTACTGAAACCTTACAAGGTTTACCTACTATTCGTGCCTACGATGCTCAAGAACGTTTTATTACATATAACCAAGGTTTAATTGATAGAAATAATAGATCACAATTCTTACAGCTTACTGCTCAAAGATGGTTAAGTGTCAGATTGGAAAGCATTGGTTCATTTATTGTTTTATTTGATGGTGTTGCTGGATTATTATTGAAAGAAAGTCTTTCTGCTGCTCTTCTTGGTTTGAGTTTAACTTATTCTTTACAAGTAACTCAAAGTCTTAACGGTGTTGTTCGTTCCTTCAGTGATCTTGAGGTTAATATGAATTCTGCTGAACGTCTTTTATACTATGCTAATGAAATTGAAACCGAAGATCAAAAGGGATTACAACCACCAGAAGATTGGCCATCAAAGGGTAAGATTGAATTCAGAAATATGACAATGAAATATGCTCCAGATTTACCTCCTGTTTTACGTAATATTAATTTAGATATCAAATCATTTGAAAATATTGGTGTTGTTGGTCGTACTGGTGCTGGTAAATCCAGTATTGTCATGACTCTCTTCAGATTAGTAGAACCAGAATTGGGTTCTGTCATTAAGATTGATGATATTGATATTTTAGATTTAAAGTTAAGTGAATTGCGTAGAAGAATCGCTATTATTCCTCAAGAACCAACTCTATTTTCTGGAACTATTCGTTTCAATATGGATCCATTTGATGAACACACGGATCAAGAAATTTGGGATGCTCTCGAAAATGCAGGATTAAAACAAACTATCAGTGAATTAGATAATAAATTAGAATCCGAAGTTCGTGCTAATGGTGAAAACTTTAGTGTTGGTCAAAGACAATTATTATGTCTTGCTCGTGCCATGATTAGAGATAGTCGTATCTTAGTTATGGATGAAGCTACTGCTTCAGTTGATATTGAAACAGATGCAGTCATTCAAAAAGCCTTAAGAACAAAATTCAGTAATGTAACTGTTTTAACTATCGCACATCGTTTGAATACTATTATTGATTATGATAAGATTTTAGTTTTAAATAAGGGTGAAGTTTTAGAATATGATACACCAAAGAATTTACTTTTCGAAACTAATGAAAATGGTGAACTTGTTCCATGTACCTCTACCGAATTCTCCAAATTAGTTGATGAAACTGGACCAGTTAACGCTGCTTTATTACGTCAAACCGCATTAGATAAATATTATAGGGATAATAATATTGCTACCACTAATTAAAATTCATAAATTTATTTTATTTTTAATTTTTTTTTTTTAAAAATAATATATATATATATTATTTAAATATATATATATATTTAATTTAATTGAATTTGTAACCTTTTTAAATCAATTAATAAAATCCTATAATAGTTTGATATTTAAGAAATAACTAAAAAAAAAAAAAAAAAAATAAAGAAACAAAAGAAAGAAAAAGAAAAATAATATAGATTCAAACAAATCAAAATTACACACACACACACACATACAAAAAAAAAAAAAAAAAAAAAAGAATTAATAACAATAAAAGATATACTTTTGATTTTATATTATATTTATATATATTTTAGAACTTTAATTTAATTACTTAATATTTTTTGTACCATTTTAAAATAATTAATTTAATTCATATATAGTTTTTAAGAAATAATTAAATAATTATGAAAAAATAAAAATTAAAAAAAAAAAAAAAAAAAAAAAAAAAAACAATTTAATATTTATTTATTCTCTTTTTTTTTTTTTTTTTACTCTTTTGATTTTTAAGATAAAAGTGGTTGAACATTTAAAATATAGAAAATATGTAAATAAATTTTAAAGATAGAAAAAAAAAATTATATAGATAGATAATATATATTAATATAATATAATATAAAAATATATTTATAGTAAAAAAAAAAAAAAAAAAAAGAAAGAAAAGTTTATATCAACAAAAAAGAAAAAAAGAAAAAAAAGTCAAGTAAAATAAAAATAAAATAAATAAAAGATAAAAATAAAAATAAATAAATAACTTATTGAAAAATAACAACAATAAAATATATTTTTTTTTTTTTTTTTAAAAAAAATTAGTTTAATAATAACAAAATAAAATAAAAATAAAAATAAAATAAAAATAAAAATAAAAATAAAAATAAAAAAAGAAGGTTTAAATTGATTTTAAATCCTTTCTATTTTTGTTAATAATAATTAATATTAAATAAATAAAAAAGTAGTAATAATAAATAATAATAATAATAATAATAATAATAATAATAATAATAATAATAATAATAATAATAATAATAATAATAATAATAATAATAATAATAATAATAATAATAATAATAATAATAATAATAAAATAATAAAATGAATTAAAAAATTATTAAAACTCATGTAAGAGAGGTTTATATATTAATATTCATACTACTGTTCTTTCAGTCCAAAACCTCATTTTATATATAATTACATCATTTTTTTTTAGTATGCGTAAATTCGTTTTAAGGAATTCGTCAAATATTTTACTTGTAAGATATATTTTCTCTAGAAAAAAGTTTAAAGAATGCTTGATTTTTTTTCTTTTTTTTTTTTTTTTTAAGAACTTTAAAAAATTGATAAATTTTCATGATAAAAACAATACGCCCTCAATTTTAAGTTGGTAATTTTAACATGCCATCCCATAAACTCAATAAATACGTAACAAGTACTTCCCAGGACTAAATTATTGCTGACCTGACTGGTAATATCTTTACATATGAAATAGATTATAAATCTTCTTAAATTTAATACTTCACTTTAAAATAAAGACAATGATTTTATGCTGGGAGTATTATTTTATTTCTTAGGAAAGGAACCATATCATTGATTGATTAAAAATTAAAGACAGTTTAAAGTACTAAAACATATTTCTTCTAGTTCTATATTATAAAATAATTATTATTTTTTTTTTAAAAAAAAAAAAAAAAAAAAAAATTCAATATTTAATTGAAATATCGTTAGGACCTTGGAGCCTTATTATTCTTTATCTATAGAACAGTATTTCTTATTTCCTAAATAGTTATTAGATCATTAACATTTTATGATTTAAGAATATTTTGAGATTATTCCTAAATTCCAATAATAATGTTCCATTTATTTTATTTTTTTGCTTTTTTTCGTTAAGAAAGACCATCTTCATTTAAGAAATGTCATTACATATTATCTATAATTATTTTTCTATAGTTATAGCATTTAACATTACACTGCATTATATTATGGAATAAAAATTATTTTACACTTAATAATGCAATATAATATACAATGTAATTAAACACATAACTGTTATAATTTAACATTTACCCTTTACATTGGCATTTTCTATATTTTCCATGATATTGGACTATTTCCCTAATAACAATAAAAAAAAAAAAAAAAAAAAATATCCTGAAGTGGATCTTCTTTTTAAATCTCATCATCAATGAACTCTGCGTCATAAGAAGCTCTTAAAATTTTCTTTTTATTATTATGAATTGAATAGTCCTTTGTATTTTTAAGGTATTATAATATTTGAAATACCTGCATTAAAATCAGCCTTTGTTGGATTCTCAGAAAATTTTGCAGCCTTGATTTACTGAAAATGAATGGCTATATCTGATCTTATTTTTAATAGAGATTCAATCAATCTTTTATAGTCAGTTTTTGTTAATTTTTTTTTTATTTTTTTTTATTTTTAGAGTTTTCTCTATCTTCTAATTTTGCATTAATACATGGTGTTCTAATTATTTTAGTATTATTTATATTATAGTTAGTTAGCATCTTTTTCAATATAATCTTTTTTTTTTTTTTTTTTTTTTTTGATTAATTTTGTAGCTTTTATTTGTTTTTAAATTATATTAATTCTGATGATTTTATTTGATGTTTTATCTGTGGAGACTTTATATTTATGTTTTATCTTTGAAACAACTTTGATAATTTCTTTATTCTTCTCCTGAAATTAATATATCATTCAACATAGAGTGTTAGTAATAAGCATAATTTGTTATTTTTATATTTACCCAAATAAACAACTATCTGTATTATATGGAATTAACTCAATTTTCATAAAGAAAATCCAGAGATTTCATAAAAAAAAAAAAAACCAATTGTATTCCAACTTATTTGAGTCCATAGAGAGCCTTCTGTAATAATCCAGATTTTTCCCAATTAAAGTTTTTTTTTTATCACCGATTGGAATTTGAACATAAATTTTTCTCATCTAGATTAGCATTCAAATATGCAGCTTTAATCTATCGATTTGTCTTAAGTCCCATTGATATATAGATGCGATAGCAATTATTAATCTAAAACTATCCATTTCTATTGTAGGAGAATAGATACAGGTATAATCAACTCCTTTAATTTGACGAAAACCTTTGACAACCAATCTTGCTTTTTATATATACCATTATCTTTAATAGAAAAAAAAAAAAAAAAAAAAAAAAAAAAAAAAAAAAACATTTTACATCGAGTGGTTTAATATCTTCTAGGATATTTTTGTTTTTCCACAATTTTCAATTTTCATAACATTATTTTACCATATAAATTTTGAAATTCTTTGTTTATGGCATCTTTCCATTTGTCTGCATTTTCTAAATTCATAGCTTCTTCATAATTCTTTTGGAAATAAAGTATTAATATTATTAATTTTATTTATCTTGCGTCTTTCATTTTCATCTAAATCTTTTTTTTCATTTCAAAAAAAAAAAAAAAAAAAAAAAAAAAAAAAAAAAAAAAAAAAAAAAAAAATTTATTTAATGTTGGTATTCTATCCTTAATTTTTTTTTTTTCATTCGATTGATAGTTTTTCGTTTTTTTTTCATTATCAATTTTATCATTTTTTGTTTTACTTGCTTATCGAAAATTTTATATTACTCCTTTTTAATATTAAATATTTAATATCCTTTTATTTTGGTTTTCCATAATTTTCTTTTAGTTAAATTTTCCA
>JACVTC010000007.1:2115000-2117500 GCA_016946835.1 Neocallimastix lanati (nom. inval.)
ACATTTGATTTACTATTACATAAATCTAAGACTATTTATACTAATAAAAGTAGCTTGGTTATATATGATGAGATTATTCTATCATAAAATCTATTACTAATACATTAATCTTAATCACTAATTATTGCTAATATTTCACATATTCTAACAATTAATATAATATTTAAAAAAAAAATATATATATATATATATAATTTTTTTAAAATTAAAAATAATTATTATATTATATTATATTATATTATAAATTAATTAAATTTTATTAATATAAACTATTATTATTAAATATTACTGCCTCAACTTAATCATCTTCATTATTTGTAATGAAGGTTTTCTATCATCCTTGTTGTAAAAGTTTTTTTTTTTTATTTTATTATTTTATTTTATTCTATTTTTTTTTTTTTTTTATTATTATTTTATTTTATTTTTTTTAATTGATTGATTGATTGATTGAATAGAATAGTTCTTTCATTTCTTTTCATCTAAAAAAAAAAAAAAAAAAAAAGTGACATTATGTGATGCTGGAGTTTAATTCAATAGAGTAAGGTAGAATAAATTAATAATAATAAAATTTTTTCTTCTTATCTTTTTTTTTTTTAGTTGTTATTCTCCTTCCTATAAATAAATTTTTAAATTTTTTTTTTTTTTTTTATATTCATTGTTATACTAATAATATTAATAATAATAATAAAAAGTGAATTAATATACCAGGAGTGAATGAAACTAAATCATTACTTCATTATTTTTATTTTATTATATTTATTTATTGAAAGATGGAACCTAATAGGAAAGGTTTTTTTTTATTCATTTATTTATGAAATCTCTATAATTAATAAAATTATAATAATTAAAAATATAATAATAAAAATATAATATATTATATTATATAGTGATTTTTACATATATTTTAATATTACTATGTATATTTTAATATTAATAAACACATTTTATAGAATATCATTTTCTTTTATCTTATGATATCACTAACGATATAATAATATAAAAACTATATGTCTTCATTTTCCCTAATTTAAAATTAAAAAAAAAAAAAAAAATTCTATATAAATTTTACAATATTAATATTTTAAGTTTTAATTTTATTTATTTTTAAAAATATTCCTTTTAGGGTTAATGTCATAGAATATATGTAAATTATTTAAATTAAATATAATAAACAATTTTTACAGTATTTTCTCCAGTATAATAACTTTATTTAATAGTATTAATATAAAATATATAATAAGCTTTATTGGGATTTTTACTAAAAAAATAATATAATAAACAAAATTTACAGTATTTTCTCCGGTATATTAACTTTATTTAATAATATTAATATAAAATATATAATAAGCTTTATTGGGATTTTTACCAAAAAAAAAAAAGTAATAATCTACAATAAACCTTATTATATAATAAATAATAATATTATTAAATAAAGTTAATATACCGGAGAAAATACTGTAAATTTTGTTTATTATATTATTTTTTTTGGTAAAAATCCCAATAAAGATTACATATATTTTATATTAATACTATTAAATAAAGTTATTATACCGGAGAAAATACTGTAAAAAAAATTTTTTTATTATATTTTAATTTTAATTAAATTGAAAATAATTTATTTTATATTTTAATTTTTTATTTATTTTGGTAAAAATTAAATAAAAAAAAAAATGAAAATTCACCATTTAAATAAAAAAAATTAATAATAACCTTTTATTTAATATATTATATTATTTTTACTTTTTAAATTAAAAAAACAAACCTTATTATATAATATATCATAATATTATTAAATAAAGTTATTATACCGGAGAAAATACTGTAAAAAAAATTTTTTTTTATTATATTGAAAATAATTTATTCTATATATTAATTTATATTTATTTTGGTAAAAATTAAAAAAAAAAAAAATGAAAATTCACCATTTAAATAAAAAAAATTAATAATAAACTTTAAATTTAATATATTATCTTATTTTGACTTTTTAATTTAATCCAAAAATAAACCTTATTATATAATATATCATAATATTATTAAATAAAGTTAGTATATCGGAGAAAATACTGTAAAAATTTTTTATTATATTATAATTAAATTGAAAATAATTTATTCCATATATTAATTTATTTTTATTTTGGTAAAAATTAAAAAAAAAAAAGAAAATTCTCCATTTAAATAAAAAAATTTAATAATAAACTTTATATTTAATATATTATCTTATTTTTACTTTTTAAATTGATCTAAAAAAAAACAAACCTTATTATATATTATATAATAATATTATTAAATATAGTTAGTGTATCGGAGAAAATACTGTAAAAAAAATTTTTATATTAAAATATTATAATTAAATTAAATTAATTTTTTTCTTTATTTTATTATAATAAAAATTAAAAAAATAAATAAGGAATAAATATATATTAACATTTAAAAAAATTCTCCAATTGAATAAAATTAAAAAAAAAGTTTAATAATAAACTTTTATATAATATTATATACT
>JACVTC010000007.1:2120000-2195000 GCA_016946835.1 Neocallimastix lanati (nom. inval.)
TATAACAGTATAATATTATAAAAATTAAAAATAAGAATAAAAATATAAATTATTAAAATTAAGTATAAATGATTATATTTATAATATATTTTAAAAATAAAAATACAAAAAAATAATTATTTGTAAAAAACGACTTAAATTATAATTATACATTAATATGAAATATATTTTTTAATTGATAAGTTGTATTAATAAAAAAAAGAAATGCTTTTATTCGACTATTTTATTTTTCTATTATTATCAATTTAACTTATTTATTTTATTTATTTATTAAGAATATAATTTAAGTTTGTACGTTCTTCTTTCATATGTTGTGAAGTAAGATTATTTATTGAAAAATAAGTAGATTTCGCGTTATAATAATTTTGAGGATTTGGGTTTGTTGATGGTATCATATGAGCTTGCATATTACCAGAAGCAGAAATATTTGATTGATTACCATTAATATTATAGGTCATATTTTGTGGAGTAGTCATCATATAAGATGTACTATTTTGATTTTTCATTCCAATGGATGACATATTATTGGAATAAATATAGGAGGGTTGTTCTTGATTTTGACCTTGATATGTGGTAGACGGGTTATTAGATGGATTTACATTATATATAGGATTTTGTTGAGCTTGAGGATGATTTACGTATGTTGTTGTACCTCCTTGAATATTTGTTGAAGTAGTATATATTATATTGGTTTGTTGATTTTGAACTTGATTTTGATTTTGATTATTAGGAGTACTAGTTGTATAAATTACTTGTGGATTTTGTGAAGATTGTTGAGTAATAATATTAGTAGGTTGTGGTTGTGGATTATATATGATTTGTTGATGTTGATTTTGATTTGAGCCATGTGCTGGTGTGGAATAAACCTGATAAGTATTTGATAATGGCTGTTGTGGACCTTGAGTTTGAGTAGTTTGTTGAGTAAACATATTATTTTGATTTGGGTAATAGGTTTGTTGTTGTGGATTAGCATAAACATTTACAACATTTTCTTGTAAAGTAGTAGCTTTAGCGTTTAGTTGAGGTTGTGCTTGGGCTTGAGTTTCCGTAGGTGAAGGTGTTGGTGTAACGGTTTGAATTGGTCCCATATTATTATTTTTAGTAAAAGTATTATTATTCATCACTGAAGATGAATGTATTGGAGTAATTTGTTGTATAGGTTGAGTTGTTTGTAAAACAATAGAGGAATATTGAATTGGCATACTAATATTTGGGGCTTGATTTTCAGTTTGAACTACTTGAGTAATAGCATTTGAAGATGCCTGTCCTTGTTGAGATGATTGTTGATTTTGTGGATTAGAATAAATACTTTGACTATTGATCATAGTTGGTGATGAAGTTACAATTACAGAGCATTGAGGTTGTGATTGAACTTGGGTTTGAACTTGAAGCATATTTGGACTATTAACAATTTGAGCCTGAGCTGGAGCTTGTGTCTGAACTGGTGATGGAGTTGGAGTTGGAAGTTGTGATGAAATTACAGTTATGGTATTTGATTGTGCAGAGGTATTATAGTTTTCATTATATAGAGTAGGAGATGATATGGTCATTGAAGTATTATAATTTTTAGATACCGTTTGAATTTGTGAGGTTTGAGTAATGCGTTGAGGAGTAGTATTTGACATTGGAGAATCGTTGGCATAACTTGGAAACATTTGAATAGGTCTTTGATCCACAGTAGTAAATGTTCCTTGTTGTATACTATAGGTAGGATTTGGTGATTGAGAAACGACTGAACCATGCTTTGTAACTTCTTGTATCATAGGTGATTGTGATTGAGGAGTTAAAGGTTGTGGTTGTACAGTAGTATTATAAGTTGGTGCATTTACGATTGATGAATTTGAATTTACAACAGTAGGACTAGTAATAACTGTATTATTCCTTGGTATACATTGAATAGTATTTTGTGGTAAAGTTACTATAGTATTTGTTACTGTTGTTGGAACAGATGGTTGAGTATTACTAATAACATTTAATCCATTATTGTTAGCTATAGTATTACTAGTCGTATTAGTCGTATTAGTAGTAGTAATAGTAGTATTTAACTTTGCACTTGGAACAATATCTACGGTATTCTTTAAAGACATAGATGGTGATGCTTTTTTAGTATTAAATTCATTACCTTGACTAACTTTTGTATTATTATTGATATCTTTATATTTTATATTAGAAGTTGGTATTGGTATATTAGCATTAGTAATATAAGATGAGGTTTCATTTTTCTTTTGAATTTCTAATTTTATTTCCTTTAAAGAACCCTCAGATTCACTTTCAGTATTAATCTTTTTCTTTTCATCTTTGGAAACTTTTTGCATTTTATTTGAAGATTGTTTCTTATTTCCCTTTCTTTTTTTCTTACCAGCTGCGGCTTCTTCAACTTCTTTCATAGATATTATACCTTGTTTTATCATATCATTCCAAACACTTGCTACTAATGCACTATTAATACTTGTCAATCTATCACCAGCACTTTCAAGTACTTTTGACCATAACATTTTCATATGTTTTGGTATCTTAGCATGTTGCTTTAATGTTCTACATAATCTATTATTTATTAATTATTTATATATATATATATATTTATAATTATAAATTTATTAATTTAAAATGTTTAATATAAATATAAATAATTAAAATTTACTTTAATCTTACCTTTCATGTGATGGTTGATATTTAAATTCATCTAATTGTTTCAATACAGCAGCTATTTATCGAAATTTATACAATTTAATAATTAGAATTCATATTAAATTTAAAATTTTTTTTTAATTTTTTAAATATATAATTATATATATTTATTTATAAACTTACCAGCATCTAAAAAACGGTATACCTCTAAATATTTTAATCAAGCATTTTTATTAAAATTATAATATAAAAAAAAAAAATTTTTTTTAATAATTTTATCTTTTAACAATCTAATATTATTTTAATATAAAATATTTTATTATGTTATGTTATATATATATCCATAAGACTTACGAGCTCTATAAAAAAAAATATATACATATTAAAATTTATAGAAAATTAATTAATAAAAAATTTTAAATATATAAATATATTATATTATTTTTAATAAATTTTTTAAATAATTATTATACCTTGAGATCTTCCACTTCCTTCTAAAATAATCTTCTAAAGTTGGATCGGTAGCTTTATATAATTTCTTACTACATATATCATATGCACCCATTACAGTTCTTTTGAATTTTTCTTGCTTTTTTATATATTCCTCTCTATTAAATTAACAAAAAAAAACAAATCAATACTATTTCTTTACTATTTTAAAAATGAAAATTTAAATATAAACGATAGCACTTAAAACATACTGATTAGCCGTATTAATAGCTTCTGTAGAGAGATCCAGTGAAGACTCGGCTACTTTTAAATTATATGCTACACTGACTTTTTCCATTGTTGTCATTTTTATTTTTATTTATTGCTTTTTTAAAAAAATTTTATATTTTTTATTATAAAAGTTCTATTGATAAAATAATAATTTTTTTTATAAAGTATGGCTTAACTTATTACGAATTTTTCATATTTTAGATATTGGTTATTATTATATTAACAATAAAAAACTAGTGTATATAATTTTAATAGTTTTTTTTTTTTCAAAATTTCACTGATAAATTTTTATTATTGTTATTATTAAAAGTTTGTATAGAACTTCCCTGATAGTAATAATTTTAATATTCTTATATTTATAATTTTTATTTAATTAATTTATAATATTATAATTCAAATATAATAATTTTTTTTATATACAAGTAATATTTTTGAATTATCAATATATAAATTTGTTTATATTTATGTTAAATTAATAGTTTTAGTCTGTATATTAATTTTTTTTTTTTTTTTTTTTACAAAAAAGATGTTGTCATATATTATAAAAAAAGATAATTAAAAATTATTTTTTAAAAAAAAAAAATAGAAATTTAAATTTAAAAGAAAAATATTAAATATTCCAATAATATTAATTTTTATTATTTTATTTGAAAATTTTTTACAAATATTTAAATTAATAATACTGAAATTTAGTTTTAACAATTTAATTACAATTTAATAAAAAAACGAACTTCTAAAAAAAATATATATATATATAAAATTATTAACTTTCCCTTAATTTAAAAAAAATTCATTCAAAAAATTTTTAACCGAAATTTAATATTTATATAAAAAAATTTCATAATATAATAAAAAAATATATTATATTAAAATATATCTTTACTATAAAGGAATATATATAGATAGACACTAAAATAAATGGAAATTTATTAAACTGTATTTATTATAAATATATGTACAATATAATGCAAATATATTATTTTTTATTTACACTAAAAACTAAAGTTGTATTAATTTAAATGTTATAATACATAATAATATATAATGTATTAATTTCACATATATATATTTTTTTTTAATTTTAAATTGTTTTTCATATATTATTTTCATATATTATATATTATTAAATTTTTAATTATTTAAATTTTATATTTCTTATAGTTTAAAGGTCATGATATACTTTTTTTTTTATTTATTATGATTTATAATTTTTTATTTATTATTTACTATTTACTATTTATTATTATTTGTTATTTGTTTGTTTGTTATTTGTTGTTTATTATTTATTATTCATTATATACTATTTACTATTTGCTATTTGCTATTTATTAGTTATTATTTATTCTTTATTATTTATTATTTCCTTCTTCTCATTTATTATTTATTATTTATTTATTATTAGTTATTTGTTATTTATATATATATTCATTTATTTGTAATTCATGATTTACGATTTATAAGTTATGATTCAATATTAAATAGTATTCATATTGTTTATTTCTTTAATTATGTAATATATTAACATTTCCAATTTTCAATTTCATTTAAAATAAACTGTGAAAAGGATTGTTTAGTCATCTATATTAATCAATATAAAAAAAAATAATTCTATTTCATAAAATAAAAATAAATATATAAATAAATATAAACAATAAAATAAAATTATTAAATAATAAATTCTATAAAAAAAAAAATAATAAAAATAAAAAATAAAAAAGCTTATCGTATATTAATAACTCTAAAAAAAAAACAGATATTAATATACTTTAGTTCAATTTTAAAAAGTATCACAATTAACTACGTATTTCTTATGATTAAAGTTATTACTATCATCCTTTTTTTTTTTTTTATTTTAATTATTTAAATAAAAAAAAAAATTAATAATAATTATTATTATTTTTTTTTTAATTTGCATGCATATTATTTTTGTGTCACCTTATCTCTATTTTATCACATTTTATCTATATTATATTCAATCGATTCTTATGTCTTAATAAATATATATTTATATTAATTTTTTTGGTACAATACAGGTTTCATAATAAATAAAAAAAAACAAAAAAAAATTACATACATCTGAATAATACTATTAATATACATATTTCTTAGTTTTTAAACATTAATCTATATTATATAATATATTAAATTATAATATAATATATTATTTGATTTTATTTACCTTTATATTGTATTGTTTTATTCTATTTATTTTTATAAAAGTATATCATAATATAATGTAATAAATTAACTATTATATTATATCTATAGAACATATACTTAAATTTCATTTAATAACATAACCGTTATTAAATTGTAATAAATAAATAAATAATAAAGTTAAGTAAAAAAAATCTTTTTAATATAATTGAAATAATTTCATTTATTATATTAAAATAATAAATTAATATATTTTTTAATAAAATAGGATATATAAATGATAGATATATTATTGAACTATAATTTAAAATAAATTAAATATATTAAAGGTAAATTAATATAATAATTAATATAATATATTGAAATAAATCATAATAAAATTATATAATTAATATATTATTAGTTAAATGATACAGGTTCAATTTTTTTAAATTATAAAATTAATATACGGAAATGTAGTTTATCAATAATTTAGAATATAAAGTTTTTTAATAGAAATATATTTAATTGATTTATTTATAATATATGTTTCATATATAAAAATATATTTTATCAATAATTTATAATATAAAGTTTATTTTTATAAATTTATTAGACTAAACTATAATAAGTTCATATATTAAAATATATTTCATCAATAATTTAATATATATATTTTCAATACAACAAATATATAAATGTATTTATCCTATTTATTATGATTATGAGGTTTATATATGTAAATCTTTTCATCAATTCTTTTTGAAATATATTAAAAATAAAAAAATTTTTTTTATTAATAATATTTATTTATTATTATAATTATCATTATTTCTTTTTTTTTTTTTAACCAAACTTAAATTAAAAAAAAACAAGAATTTATATTAAAAAAAAAAAAAAAATTATATTTCAAAAGATTATTTATATATATATATTTTAAAAAAATAATAATAATAATAAGTAAATGAATTAATAAATAATAATGAAAAGAAGCTTATTAAATCTATTGGATTAAATTTTAATTAATTGACAATTAATAAATTAAAAAAAAAAAAAAAAAAATTCTTGTTAATTATTTATTTCATATTAGCTTCAATACTCATCCTTCATATGTTGAAAAGGAATTTTATAATAAAAAATTATTTATATATATCATACACAGTAAATGATACAATCATTTATTATTATATATATTATTATACTTAATAAGATTAATAAAAAAAAAAAATTCATAATTAAATAATTATTTTTTTTAATAAAAAGAAAAAAATATGAGATGGTTTTAATTAAGAATATATAATATAAATTATTAAAAATATGAACTCTACATAAGATCAGTAAAGAGTAATTTGAACTTTTCATGAATTTTTAAAAGTACTATATATAGATACAAAAAGCAAAGAAAATATCATCATTTTGATTTACAATAAAATTACTCTGATATTTGGACCATATAGCATTATTAATCATTATAATTTTATATATATAGATAAGAATATAAATAATTTGAGTTTTATTATAATATAAATTAAAAAAAAAAAAAAAAAAAAAAAAAAAAAAAAAAAAAGTAAATCTAAAAATTTATATATATTTATTTGTATATATATCCCTATAATAAGGTTTTTTAAAAATTTTTAATAGGTATTAATAATAACCATATTAAGAAATCTGTCCATTATATTAGTAATAATTATTTTATAATATTGTATTATATATAATTTGTTTTAAATCCAAAGTATAAAAGTGTTAACCATACTGATACAAATAAGTACAAAGTATTTAATGTTAATTATTACATATAATTATACTAACATAAAACATTAATTATAAAATTACAAATATTCATCATAATATTTATACTAGAATAATTACTAATAATAACAATACTAAAAGAATATTAAAAATTTAATATTAAATCTATTTTAATTGTTGTGTTAAGAAATAATATATATATATATATATTTATAATAATATTTATATTAATTATCAACCATAAATTTCAAATTCTATCAACCTAGTCAAATATTAATATTAAATGACATAATATCTCTATTATTCATTATTAAATTATATTAAATGTTTAAATAAAAAAAAAGTTATATATATTATAAATGCTTATACAAATTATTATTATTTTCATTGAAGGTATCAAAATTAATATAAAAAAAAAAATAAAATGATATTAAACTATTATTTATTTATTTAATACTGAGTAATATATTTAACGTATCTATAAATAGTTTATATATACATTAAATAGTTAATTTAAATAGATTAAAAGTAATAACCACAATATTTTTTAATAATAGATATACTTTTTTAAATTTTTTAATTTTTTATTTTTTATTTTTTATTTTTCAAAAAATAAATAAATTTTAAAAACATATTAAATTATAACTAATGATTATAAATCAATAAATATTAAATCATAATAATAATAATAATAATAAATTGAAATTAATTAACATCATTGGATTGACTATAATGTATTATTTATGTTATCAATATATTATAACTATACTGATAAAATATATTACATTAAATGATATCGGTTAATATATCATTTTTATAATTTAAACCAAAAACTTAGGATAAAAATTGTACATCAAACAAAAAAGAAAGAATAATAGTTAAAAAAAAAAGAAAAAAGTTGCCGTTTAAATAATTTGGTAATATGAATCATTATATTTGCATTTAAGCCAATAATTTTTAAATATAATATATGTATTGATACATAAAATAAATTAAAAAATAAATTTTTTTTTCTATAATTTTTTTAAAAAAAGTTTATTTTATTTCTATAATTATTTTATTTCTATAATTATAACTTTAATTATTTTATTTCTATAATTATAACTTTAATAAATAAATAGAAGAAAATAAAATAAAAAAACATTAAATTACTCTGATATTTAAATATTATTTTATTTAATTATCTTTTTTTTTTTTTTTTTTTTTTTTTTTAATTCATATTTCTTAATCTTATTTAATATATCTAAAATAAATATATTAAATAGTAAAACTACTTTTTCATTTTTGGAAATATTTTGTTTAAAACAACAAATGAGAAAATATATAATTAAAAATAACCTTTCAATGATAATATTCATATTTTTATATTATTTTAAAGTACTTCATTAAGACCTAGTTAATTGAAATTATCCTTTCATATGCATGTTCAACTAACAATTAAATGAAGAGTTAGTAATTAAAAATTTAATTATAAAAAAAAATTAAAATCTATATATATTAAAACTGTAATATTAATTAAAAGGTTTCTCTTTTCTCTGTTTTTCTTTTTTCTCTTCTCCCTTTTTTTTTTTTTTTTTTTATATTATTATTTTTTAATAAATAATAATAATAAATGTTTTCTTTTAACTATTCTTCTTCTATTTATGAATTTTTATGAATTGATATTATAATTATTAATTTAAATTCATAAAATAAAAAAAAAATCAAATACATTATATTTTAATAAAAAGTGTTAATGTATCCTTATCATATCAGATTCATTGTTTATTTGTTAATATTCGATATATTATATTTAATTTGATTTAATTAAAAAAAAAACAATTTAATATTAATTATTTTTATTTTAATTAGTATTTTAATTAGTATTTCTTATATTATGATAATTTGTAATAATATAGACTATCATTTGATATATCATTAAAATTAAATATTAGAAAGAATTCAAAAAATAAATAATAATAATAATAATATTTGCCAAAAAATATATATTAAAAATACCATAGAATAGAATAGAATTGAATATATATATGTATTGGAGAGGTTTTCATTTCATTTTTTATACTAATTTATACATTTTTTATATATATATAGTTTTGATACATTTTTTTAGTTTACACAACATTTAAAATTCTATTTATTTATTTAGTTATTTTTAATAAAACTTATTAAATAATATATTATTATTAAAAATCGAATTACCAATATAATGAAAGTTTATTTAATTTTTATTATTAAATAAAATTTATAATTTAATTTACTTAAAATTAACTTTATATTTATTTTGGGTTTAATTTATTTTCTTAAAAAAAAAAAAAAAAGAATAACTATTTATTGGTTCATAAAAAATGTAGCCATTAATATTATTGACTTTAAAAATATTGGCATTAATTAAAAAAACTGTTTCATGTTCAACATACAAAAAAATTTTTTTTTTTTTTTATTTTTTAAAAAAATTTCAGTTAATTACAATAGAAGTATGAACTTTATAAAAAAAATTCATATCTACTCATAATAGAAATAGTATTTCCTTAATTATACTTTACCCTATGGATTTTAAAGTTAATATTTCTAAATGAAACAATTATTCTAAATGTGACAATTATTTTAATAATCATAATAATTACTAATGATGTAGTTATGATAAATTAAGCTAATATACTAAAACTTTTTTCAATTCTTAAATACGAATAATTTAAAAAATATCATAATTAAATTGATAATTTACTTATCATTAGAAAATCAATCCTAAAAACTACATAAAATTTTTTTATATTTTCTTTAAAATAATAATTTAATTAATAAATATTTAAATAATATTATTATCCATATTTTATTACTTTTAGAAATAAAAAGACTAAATAAAAATATATTATAAGCTTTTATTATTATTATTAGCTGTATTGTACTCCAATAAAGAAATTAATAAATTATTTTTTTTTATCATTTATATATTTATTTATTATTTATATATTTATTATTTATTTATTTATTTATTTATTTATTTATTTTTTATATTAATTGGGAATTTTTTATCTTTAATTTTAATTAACATACAATGAAAATAACCGTGAAATAATATATTAATTAATATAATCTACTATATATAAAACATATATTATTATATTATCTTTAAATCTTGGGAATAATTAATAATAATTTTTTAAATATAAAAAAAAAAAAAAAGATATAATTAAATTTTTATGGTAAAGTATCATATAGGAATATCTCAATTTCATTGGTCCATTGTTCAGTTTTTTAAAAATAAAAATTAATTTAAAATGAATTAATTGGTTAAAAAATATTATTATTTGTTATAAATTAATTAAAAAAATTTTTTTAAAAGATTTGATATATTTTGTAAAAATAAACTTTATTTTTTTTTTATTATTATTTTTATTTTTTTTTTTTTATTTTTTTTATCATTCATTACATACATATTTCTTTCTTTGACCATTTAATTATGAAATTGATATTTATTCTTTTTGTTATGAGGTTTTATTTTATTTTATTTTTTAGTTTTTTTTTTTTTTATTTTCCTATAATCAACCTATGAATTATTAAATCATAATATTGATTTTTTTTTTTTATATATTTCATGTATAAATATTAATAATTAAATTATTAAATAGACACTTTGATTTAAAATCTATTTAAATTTTTTTACTAATTTAATAATAACGAATAATTTTTGAGAATATACGAATGTCTTTCCAGTAGTAATAATAAATTATTATCTTTATTATTAGTTGCTAAGCATTATGTATTATTAATTTTTTCATTTATAATTTACTGTTTATTTATTTTCGCACATTTTTACTTTTCTTATTGTTTTCTATTTCATCTTTTTTTCATATGTGTCTCCCATAAAGAAATATATTCTTTTTTTTTTTTTTTTTTAATATTAGTTAAATATTATTTTATTTCTATTTATTATTCCACCATTAGTATTATTGATATATTATAATTAATTTATTTTTCAATTCAAAGACTAATTTATAAAAGTGTACCCATCTTAAAAACGAATAACAATGATAATTCTGAGAAAATAAACACATTTGATTTGATAAAGATTTATATTTATTTTATATTTTATGAATTTTATTTTATTATTTCAACAATTTTCATTTTCAATAACTTAATTACTTTATTTTTACTTTTTTTTTTTTACATAAATTTAATTATATCAGATTATTAGATAAAATTCTATTCATATCATATATATTTCAGTTAAATAATAAATGTTATTTTTACATTAATAATATTTTAATATAAAATTGACATAGGTTATCATGTATTATAACAATAACAATATCCATATATTATATTTTATATTTCTAACAAAAATAATGACTTCAACAATATTATACATACATATACTCTTTTTTTTTTTTTTTTTAATTATTATTATCATTATATATGTTAATTCTACATCTGACTTTTTTAAACTTTTATTATATTTAATAAATAATATAAAAATAGTCCAATTATTGCTTCTTTCTAATATCATTTCTTCATTATTATTAATTTATATGTATAATAAGCAATTTTATATTCAACCCTTTTTTTTTAATAAAAAAATAAAAATACTAATGAAAAATATACTAATTACTAATTAAATAAATATTAGTATTATCTCATTTATAAGTTAATAACTACCTTAATAAAATGTATAATATAATTAGAAAAAAAAAGTTTTCCAATTACTAAAAAGTTTTATTTTATTAATATGTTTAAAACAAAAATATATCAATAGATTTTAAGAAAAAAAGATGTTCATATAAATTTAATTAAAAAAAGTGTCAATAAATTTTATTAATTATTTCAATTTCTAATTACAATAATAAGATATTATTCAAAATTTTAAAAAAAAATGTAATGTAATTTGTTTATCTTTTTTTTTTTTTTTTTTAATTTTTTACTTTTTTTATCCTAATTAATTATTTTTTTTTTTTTTTAATAAAAAAATATCTACATAATAATAATAATAATTATAATAAACAATACTAATATATTGTTTAAAAAAATTTTTTTTAAAAAAAAAATGTTCTTTTAATTTTTATAACTAATATTATTATTAAATTATTTTATTTTGAAACTCATATTTTTTAAATTAATATGGTAATAATTAAAAATTTTAATTTTATATATTAAAAATAATTAAATTAATATCTTCATTATCTTTATTACTCTTTAAAGAATCATCCATTTTTTCAAAATATAAATAATATATATATATTAAAAAAAAAAAAAAAAAAAAAAAAAAAAAAAAAAAAAAGGAAAAATTATTAAATTTTATAATATATATATATTAATATTTAATAATAAATAAGTGGATATATATTGAGCGTATATTAAATAGTAAAAAGAAATGAAATGAGAAATTTACACTTTAATAAAAATAAATATAAATTTCAATATTAATAATTATAGTATAATTTTTTTTATAAATATATTTATATATTTAATTATAAATATAAATATTTAAAATAAAATAAAAAAGATAATAAATGACATTGATACTTTTATATAATAACCAAAATAACCAAAATAATATATTAATTAGAAATAAAAAAATTTTTTTTGTTATAATGTTTAAAAAAAAATCGTCACAAATGATTTATATATATATTTTTTTATATATTTTATCTTTAATTATTTTTATTCTAAAACCTTAAAACAGAATTGTATTTCATAAATAAATTAATAAGCATAATATAATTATTTTAAAAATTATTTTGAATAATAAATGACGTAATAATATTATGTTTGCAATTATATAATTAAAACATGAGTTAAATATTTAAATAATTATAACCTCACGAAATAAAAAATATACATAATTTATATAAAAACATTTGTATCAACAGTTAGAAAGAAAGTACCATCTTTAAAGTCTATTTTAAAAAATAATAATAGCAATAATAAAAATTAAAATTTTAAAAATAAAAAATAAAATAAAAAATAAAAAAATTTAATTTAAAAATAAATTTAATTTTCTTATTTTATTTCTTAAATTAAAAATTTTTAAAATTAAAATTATATTTTTATTTTTTATTTAATTAAATAAAAATGGTTTAATATTGTTATTAATTGTATTTATTGAATAAAAGAAAATTAAAAATTTTTATTAATAAATAAAAATAAATTTATAAAACACTAAAAAAAAAAAAAAAAAAAAACTATTCCAAAGATTTTCATTTACATTTACATATTAAATATATTAAATTTTTAACTTCTTTTAATATCATTCTATTCACTTGATATTTCTAATATGTTAATGTTATTTTTAATATGCTATTCACTTAACCTTAATTTTTATTTTTAATAAATTATTATCATGAAGCATTTATATAAATTTTACTTTTTTTTTTTTTTTTCTTATTTTTTAATATAAAATATTATTATTGTTTGGATGATCATGGTCATCTATAATTTTTCATTTCCATTTTATTTACTTCTAATTTTAATAATTAATTTAATTTTTACTCATAATATGTTAAATAAATAAATATATATAAATAAATATAAATTAATAATAAATATAAATTAATAATAAATATAAATTAATAAATAAATATAAATTAATAATTAATATAAATTAATAATAAATATAAATTAATTAATAATAAATAAACAGAATTAAATAAATAAATAGAATAAACCATTTTTCTTCTTTATGATTTGTCAATATTTGTATATCGTATACATATAGACATACATTAATTTCAACATTTCTTTTCATTCAAATTGTAATTTAATAAACTTTATTTATTATAAACCCATGACATTTATATTATGACTAATTATATCATGAATAATTCTTTATATTATTTTAATTATTAATATTGCAATATTATTACAAACTGTTTAATTTTATATGAATATTAACTTATTTTTGATTATTATTTATATTATGATAATGATGATGATGATTTTGAATAGAAATTATTCATTTATTTTGTATTATTTATATTTAATGTTTTTCCTATTATATTATTAAAATTATTTTTATTATACTATTTATTTATATATATTATTTATTATTAATAATAACAAAAATTATAATATTAAAAAAAAAGTAAAAATTGTTATAATTATTATTATTACTCTATATATTATCAAAATTCCATCTTTTAATATAAAAATTTTTAAATTTTTTTTATTAAAAATTTGAACATAAAACATAACCCTTTAATTTAAATAATCAAATATTTATTCTAGACTTTCAAAAAAAAAATTAACAGATACTTTAATTAAAATAAAAATAAATTAAAAATAGAAAATATAGGACAAAAATATAGGAGAAGGTTAAACTTTTTCTTTTTGTTTTTAATACCATAGAATACTATATAATAGCATTTATAATAAATATTTCATATATCCATTTTATTAATTATATTAATAAGAAAATTATTTCTTAATGATATTCATTTTATTAACTCAATTAAATAAAAGGATTATTAATAATATTCATATTCATATATATTTATATTATATAATGATGTCATAAAAAAAATTAAAAAGATATAAAAATAAAAATTAATTAGAAATAAAAATTAATTAGAAATAAAAATTAAAACGAGATAAAAAAAAAAAAAAAAAAAAAAAAAAAGGGAATTAACAATATTTCTATTAGCAAAAACTATTTAAATAATATAAATAATAAACTAAATTTAATTTTTATTTATTATATATAAATATATTTATAAAAATAAAAAATTAAAATTAATATATTTTAAATATTGATTAATTTTTTTTTTAATATTAATTTTAGTTTTTTATTTTTATACGGAACTCTTTTAAAAAAAAAAATTTTACTAAATGAAATCGATACTCATCAAAAAGATATTAATTTTTTTTTTTTTAAGGGATTAAATGAAATAGAATGTTTATTTCATGGTTTTATTTAAGGAAGAAATAACAAATAAAAATAAAAATAAAAATAAAGATTACCACTATAATAATACTCAATCTTTTTATATATATGATATATGATATATATTCAACTTTAAATTAGATATAAATTAGATTTATTAATATTTATTTTATAATTATAATTAATAATAAAATTAAAATATAATAAAATAAAATTCAAAAAATAAGTTTGCTATTTCTATTTCATTTTTTTTATTTTTATTTCATTTTATTTTAATTAATATGAAACATTATTTGAATATTTTTATGGATGAAAAAAAAAAAAAATAAAAAATAAAATAAACTTTTTTTTTTTAAAAAAAAAAAAAAAAAACTTTATCTAAAAGAAAAATGATACTATGCTGAAATATTTTGAGTTAATTTATGTATGATTGTAAGTTAATATATCCATATATAAATAGGATACTAAAACGATAGAGCAATTGTCTTTTCACCAAATGTTTAATTTATTAGATTAAAGCATTTTTTTTTTTATTTTTTTTTTTTTATTTTTTTGTCTTTTCAATGCTAATTTATTAGATTAAAGCTTTTTTTTTTTTTTGAAGTATTAAGATAATAAATATAGAAATAATAATAATAAAAATAAATAAAGATTGTTAGTTATAATAGTAATAATAATAATAAATAATAATAAATAATGAGTAATAATAAATAATAATATAAATTGTTTTATAAATTAATTTTAAATAAAACCCATTTGTTGATTAGCTTTTTTTTTTTTTTTTAAGATAATAAGACTATATTTAGGTGTTTTAATTATTAACTAATTACGTATATGATTAATACAATACAATAACCTTGAAACAAATGCCAAAGATCGATCTAAATGTTGTATTTTTATCCTAAATTTTATATATTTATTGATTATAAATTTTTTTTTTTATTTATTTTTTTAATAAATTAGTAAATAAATTAGTAAATAAATAAATAAATAAATAAATTAGTAAAAATAAATTAAAAAAATATTGGATATTTAATACATTAAAGTTTAATATATTATAATCTAATACAAAATAAACTTTTAAGATAAATTATTTTATTGATTTATTTAAAATACCTTTAAATTTAAAGTTACAAATAATATATTAAAGTTTTTTTTATCTATGAGATCAATCATGTGATTACATTATTTAATGTATTTAGTGAATAGGAGAACTTTAAAAATAAAAAAAAAATTTTTGACATTATCTTGTTTGTTTAGGCCTATAGGAATTGATTGTTTTAAGGACAATTTAAATCAAGCACAAAGTTTAACATAAAAAGAGTTGAGCCCATTTTTTATAAGATAGAGTTTATTATAATTGTATACATTCATTTAGTAAACAAAGTTAGGCTTATAAAATTTTATTGATTAAAAAAAAAAAGGTGATTTTGAAAATACAATGATCAAAGTTATTATTATTATTATTATTATTTTATTTTTTTAAAAAAAAAATATGAATTAAATATTATTTTTTATTATCGTTTTATTTTATATTATTTATTTATTTATTTTTTTTTATTTTAAAAATTGACTTCTTATATAGTTTATTTACAAATTTACAATAAAAATAATCAATAAAAATCTAACAATAATCATGATAAAAATCATAATAATCATAATAATCATAATAATAATAATAATAATTTTTTTTTAATAATTAAAAAGGTTAAACTTTTTTTTTTTCATAAATAAAACGTACGTTTAAGAATTTTCATGAAATGTAATTAATTAGTGATTTCTTTTTAATTACTAAAATTTAAGGTTTTTTTTTTTTTAATATGATTATAATATATTTTCTTTTATTATAAAATACGTCAATAAAAGAAAATTTTTAAATATAAAATTTAAGGTTAATAATTTTTATGCTGATTTTAATAAAATGAGTAATTTTCTACTTAAAATTAAATTAATATATTTTTTAAAAAGATTAAAAAATACATACGTATATAAATTTATAATTTTATAAATAAAAGTTATATTTTATATTAATAATAATTAATAATAATAATTAAATATTTACTACTTAATATTAAATCTTTTCTTTTTTTCTTTTTTTTTTTTTGTTTTGTGAATACCACAAAATTATGAAACTTTTTATGTGTAACATTAATATATGTATATACAACTTATGTATTTTATATTGAATAAAGTTTTTAGTGTTATGTATTAATAAAATATTTTGTATATAAACTTTTAATTAACTTTATCTATATATTAATATATACATATATATATGTATATATTATATCAATAAATTTATTATTTGTAAATGTTGTTTTCTTTGATCTAAAAGGATAAATATATATGTAAATAATTAAATATAAAATAAAAATTAAATAAATAATTAATAACTATCTATATGTAGATAAATAATTAACTATGTAAAATAAAAAATCAAATAAATTATTAAATATATAAAATAAAAAATCAAATAATTAATAATTATATATAGGTATAAAGGACATTCTTTTAATAATAAGAAAATATTATATGAACTAAAAATTTAAAGATATGAGTTTCTTTTTGTTAATACATATAATCTTTAAGAAACTATGGTTACTTTTATCACTTTTATTGATATTTATTGATTCTATAATATTAAAATTATTCTATTTGTTTTCTTCCCCACTTCAGAACATTTTTTAAAATAATCCTACCATTTATATTACTATAATAGAATTTATAAGATTTAATCAATAATTTTTTTTTTTTTTTTAATAAAATGATTTAATCTACATATTTTTAATTAAAAAAAAATAAAATTTTTTTTTATTTAAAGTAATTTTAAAAATAATAATAATAATAATAATAATAATAATAATAATAAAAATTACTCATTTAATTAAATTAAATCAAATTAAAATCTTTATCCTTTTTAAATTAAAAATGTGTATTTTGATGTTGATTGTTATTTATTTATTTATTGTTATTTACTGTTTTTTATTTATTTATTTATTTATTTATTGTTATTTACTGTTATTTATTTATTTATATATTGTTATTTACTATTATTTATTTATTTATTTATTTATTGTTATTTACTATTATTTATTTATTTATTTATTGTTATTTACTGTTATTTATTTATTTATTTATTTATTGTTATTTATTTATTTATTTATTTATTTATTTATTGTTATTTACTATTATTTATTTATTTATTTATTTATTTATTTATTGTTATTTACTATTATTTATTTATTTATTTATTTATTGTTATTTACTGTTATTTATTTATTTATTTATTTATTGTTATTTATGTTATTTATTTATTAATATACATAAAAAATTTATGGGATATAAAAAAAAGTAATCCTATTTATTTAAAATACTTTACTTTTAATTTAATATTCCAAGTTGACTGATATTATTTCATTTTATATTATTTTATTTTTTTTCTTTTGTTTCATAAGGAAACTATTGAAATATTATATAATTCAATAGATATATATAATACAATAATAGAAAAACGAAAGCATACAAAAATTTATTATTATGTTAATATTAAAACAATTATTATAACTTTTATTAAAACTAACTTAAATCAATATCTATATATCTATATCTAATATATATATATATCTATATCTATATATATATATGTATATATAGTTTTTTTTTTTTTTTTCTCTTTAATTTTAGTTTTACTTTATAAAAACATATACAATCATGTCATATATATTTATATTAATTTAATAGATGACTGTTAATTTTTAATTAATCAAATATTAGTTGAAAAAGAAACAAAAAAGTTAAATTATTATTATGTAATATTTAACATTAATAATTTAATAATACTTTAATATATTTCTTTTATTCTATAGTAAAAAAAAAATTATATATTATTTATGGCTTTTTTTGTAATAAAAGAAAATTGTATACAAAGATAATGTAAAATTTTATTTCAGATAAAGCAAATATCTTTATATTTATATTTAATATTTACAATATTTATATATACATATACATATATATGTATATACTTTTTTTCTTATATATGAATAATTATAAATTATAAATTATAAATTAATTATAGTTATTAGTTATTTTCATCATCATCAATTAATTTTATTAATATAAATATATTATACCATCATGAAAAGAAAATAATTAAATTTTCTTTTTAATTATAGAATAATGTCTTTAATAAGATTTTTTTTTTAATAAAATATTATTTGATGTTAATTTTTCAAAAAAAAAAAATAATAATAATAATATGAGTAATTTTTTCTATTTTATCGATTATTATTATTATTCATTATTGATTATTATTATTATTTATTATTATTATTATTTATTATTATTTATTATTATTATTTATTATTATTTTATTTAATTTTTTTTTTTTTTTATTTTAAAAAAAAAATAAAAATTTTCTTTTTCATTTTTGTAAATATCATAAAGTTATAAAACTATAAATTTATAACATTAATAGTTGTATATACAAACTATACTATTTTGTTTTGGTTATGCTTTGAAATGAATTTTTGTATATGTTAAAAAATTTTTTTTAAATATAATTTTTTTTTTTTTTTAAATTATATTTAATAGAAAGTAAAGTCAAAATCTATAGATAAAAGTCTATACATATATATTTTCATATAGACAAACATATATATTTATTGTACTAATTAGCACATTAAATTAACAAATTAAGGATTTCCATAAACATATAGTAATTGATATAAATTAAAATTTAAAAATTTAAGATAAACCCATATCATAATCAAATGAATAAAGAATCAAATTAACCAACCAACGAACAAATAAATAAATAAATAAATAAATAAATAATGTTTCTATGATTTTATAAAAAACTTTATTTTATAAAAAGAAAATGAATATAATTGAAAATTTCAAAGATCTTTTATATAAACATATATATATTAATTTTTATTATTATTTTGATATTCTTTAATTAGTTGAATGCTTTAATTATAAAAATCTCTCAAATCTAAATTCATGATTGTTTTTTTTTTATTTATTTATTTATTTATTTATCCCTTAATTATTAATTATTCCTATTTCATGTACTATTTATTCAATATAAATCGATATTGTCCCTTAATATAGGTTCTATTTTTGTTATAAAAAATATATATTATCTTATGATATTCATTAAATTATGAATACCATAATTTATAAGATTTTTTTTTTTCTTTCTTTTTTTTTAAAAAAAATAATTTCTATTTCTATTATTATATATTATTATTATTATTATTATTATTATTATTATTATTATTATTATTATTATTATTATTATTATTATTATTATTATTATTATTATTATTATTATTATTAAAAAATGAACAATTATGTAATTTAATTATATTAATATTTTTTTTTAAAATAAACAATAATATATATTATTTTTTTTTATTAAAAAAAATATTAATAGAAAAAAATAGTTAGAAAAATTATAAAAAAATAGAAATATTAATTTTTTGTTTTTAATTTAGGTAATTGTCCCCCATAATTTTCCTGGAACAAAATTTTTCTTTAATTTTATATATAAATATATTAAATAAATAAAAATGTGATAAATATATTTATTTTTTTTTTTTTTTTCATATTAAAATTAAAAATAATTTGTTATAATCTCATTTATTTATTTATTTAATATTATTTTTTTTAAAGTACAAGGTCTACAAAATTTAAAGGTGGATAAAAAACATACTTAATGAAAAGATAATCAAAAAAAAAAAAAAAAAATCGATATAAAATTTAAATGGGCTATTATTGGTTAAATAATCGATTATTATTCAATATGTATTATATATAAACATGTCTAAATTATTTCATTATATTATTTTTTTTTTTAATTAATTTGAAAAAAATAGTTAGTTACTATTTATAGAATTCTTCAATGAAAGAAAATAAAAATTTTTTTTTTTTTTAAATAACCTTCTACAAATATGAATTATTGTATATATTAAGAATAAAAAAAAAAAAGGCAAGAAATGCAATTAATTTGTATTAATTTATATTACTTACAATAATTCAATTTATTTATTTATTATTTATTTATTTATTTATTTATTTTTAAATAATATTTTAGTCCATTATAATCACTTTTTTTTGGTTAGTATCTGAATTTTAAAATTTTTTAATCCTAATTATTATTATTAGTATTTTTTTAATACATATTACCTTATTATTTCTTTTCTTTAATCATCTTCTTTAATTATTAAATTATTAATAGAAAATATTTTCATTATTTATATAAACTTTTTTTTTTTTTTTTTGTAACAAGACCTTGTAAATATAATATTATATGAATGGTTCAAAATAATTAGGTTTGAAATCGTTGTTAGTAATTTTTTTTTTCTTCATATATATATATATGTTTTTTTTTTTTTTTTTTTTTTTTTTTTTGGCACATTTAATATTTTATAGTAATAATATTAATATTACGACTAAAAATATAAATGAATGAGTCATATTATTATTATTTTAATATTACTTCTATTTAATATAATGTTGCAACTGTTATTGCTATTGTTATCCATTAGTTATTAATTAGAATTATATAAAAATTATAAAATATTTAAGTATTTTTTTTTTATTTATTCATTTATTTATTTATTTTTTAATGATATGGATATATATATATATATAAAATGAAATAATATAAATAATTTATATAGTTTTAATTATTATATATATTTTCCATATATATATTCACAACATTCCTATCTGTGTTATTCCTGTATACTCCATTGTCCTTCATTTTGTAATAGTGCAATGTTGATGCATATTGCACTATACAGCTTATATATACACGCATGTCATGCATTCACAGCAATCATATACTGCGTGTATTCACAGCTGCTCATGCATTCATGTATATCATCATCATATATTTTTTATATTTAATAATTTTCAATCAGATAGTAATTTAATTATTCTTTTTTTTTTATATGTATCAAATAAGTAAAAAAAAATTTTTTTTTTTTTTTTAAATTATTTTAAGAGAGGTTTAATGAATATCATTACATTTTTTTTTTTTTTTATTTATCGATCTTAAATCTATAAATGAGAAAATTATTTGTTTTTTCTTTTTTGTTTATTTATTTATTTTTTTTTTAATTAAGCAAATTATGTATTAATTAATTTACTATAAGTACATTTGAATTATATAAAATATATGAAAATAAAAAAAAAAAAGAATGAATAAAAGAATTGAAAATATAATTGAAATAAATTACAAAAAAAAAAAGATTATATAAATGAATGATATCTATTAAAATCTTTTATTTTTATTTTTTTTTTTAACATTATATTATAAAAATAAAATAAAATAATAATCCTATTCGAAAGTAAAAAAAAAAAAAAAAAAAAAAAAAAAAACCTATGAAGTTCAGTTTAACTGAACGTTCTCTTTTTCTATCTCGTTCTTTCTTTCTCTCTCTCTCTTAAAAAAAAAAATTATTAGTCATAAGATTCAAAAAATTAAATTTTGATTTTTTTTTTTTTTTGTTTTTTAGTAATGAATAAGAAAAACCGGTGGTAAACCCTCCTTTGTTTTTTTGATAAATATTTTGAAAGAAAAAAAATTTTTTTTTTTTTTTTTTAATTTTATATATATATATATATAATATATATATGAAGTTTATCTTTGACTATTTTGATATATCGCATTATTACTATTATTATATATATATATATATATATATTTTTTTTTAATAAATTAAAGAAATATTAGAACAACGATAGATACTGGTGTGTGTATATCATTATCTAGTCAATATATATGTGGGTTAGGTTATAAAATAGGGTTAGATTATTAACAAAGGAGCATAGATAACGGGGGGAGAGTTGCATTTCCCCAAATTGCATTTCGCCAGGTTGTATTTTGACAAGTGGCGTAGTATTAAAATGTTGCATTTCCCCAAGTTGCATTTCGACAAGTAGAGTATTGATATAAATAAATGAATAAATAAATAAATATTAATTCAAAATAACTTTTTTTTTTTTTAAAATTGTTTTTATGCGATAGTAATGATAATTAATTTTATTTATTGATTTATTTATTTATTTAATGATTTTCAAATTTGGCGAATTGCAACTTGGCGAAATGCACCACACCCATAGATAACATTAACCTAAAATTTTATAAGTGTAAAAAAAAAAAAAAAAAAAAAAAAAAAAAAAAAAAAAAGATTTTTCTCAATATCGAAGTGAAAAGTATGTTCGATTGGGATAATTCAAAAAAAAGTATTGTCAAAAATGAACATAAAAAATGATTTTTTTTTTTTTTTTTTATCATAGATACAAGGGATTATCCTTTATCATAAAACCGTCAAAATTGAAATTATTATTGTTGTTATTTTTTTTTTTTATCATAGATACATGGGATTATTATCCTTTATCATAATACTGCCAAGATTTGAATTAATTTTTTTTTTAATAAGTTTTATTTATTTCTGGTGTAATGGATTTTTTTTTTTTTTTATCCTCATATCAATATTTTGTAAATTGGAATCAAAAATGTAAAAATTTTATTGAAAAAAAAAAAAAAAAAGTTTTTATAATAATATATGAATGTGAGATAATCAAAAAAAATTTTTTTTTTTTTTTTCTTTGCTTTTCCTTTTTTTCTTTTTTTTTTTCTTTCTTCGTTTTTTTTTTTTTTTGTCAGTAATTTTTATTAACATTCTTAGATTCGTTACTAAATAAAGATTTAATGATAATTATTTAAAAATCATTTCTCTTATGATAGATTACTTAATAAAATAAATATAAAAATAAAAAATAAAAATAAAAATAAAAATAAAAATAAAAATAAAAATAAAAATAAAAATAAAAATAAAAATAAAAATAAAAATAAAAATAAAAATAAAAATAAAAATAAAAATAAAAATAAAAATAAAAACAAAAATAAAAATAAAAACAAAAATAAAAATAAAAAAATAATCTTCTAATTTATAGATTTAAGATCTAGAAATAAGAAGTGCATGATATTCATTAAAATTTCTGCTTGAATCGAAAAAATTTAGATACACCTAATGAGTACTCATCTACCATAACAGATATAATTGTTTAAGTGTGATATACTGGTATACTAGTACAGCATCGCCCCTTCGCACGTTGTTACACATTTCTGCCTGGGGCTGTATTCCTTAACATTCCTACCTATATTTCCATTGACCATGAGCATCGGAATAGGAACCATTCACCCCTCCAGTGGCTGTAATCATTGACGTGTGGACATATTATCATCAGTGCCTATGACTAAGTCGTAGCGTAGTATCACAGGGGCTGGTTCCAATAGGCTGCCAAGGGAAAGCCTTTTTGGATACCACCACGGTAGTTTTATGATACCCCAAGGATAGTTTGAATGGAGAGAGTTTATTATCAGATGATTTTAAAAAATAATTTTTTTTTTTATTTATTTGATGTATAAAAAAAGAATTATATCTATCTAATTAAAAATTCTTAAATCGATTATCATATATATATGGTTAATATATGAATAATAGTTAAAAATAGGGTTAGGATTAATCTACAAAAAAAAAAAAAAAAAAAAAAAAGAATTAACTGAAATATTAAATATTAGTTACTAATAAGTTTAAATGACTAGAATAATATAATTAATTACAAATTCCATCAGTTTTAATACCCAAAGATTATGATTTATCAAGTACACCCACTATTATTAGATGTATCTAAAACATCTCTTATAATATATTATATGATGGAAATCTTTCTTTTGAAGAGTGATATTATACCATCTCAAACTTGTGCGAATACCTCTTGTATATTGGGTTTTACATCACTATCAATTATAATCAGTTTTATAGTATAGTGCTAACTTTTATATATTTTTGCTTTGTAGTATTTTGAGATAACTATTAAAATAATTTATTAATTATTTATATATATATCAGTGTAGTATAATAATATTAAATACGTAGTTTTAGGGGGAAAATTATTAGATTATAAATATATTTAAGAAATTATTTCAGCAATATTTAAAATTGAATTTAGGAAATAATATAATGTAAAAATACTTTATTCATATAAAATTAAAGGTTAATTTAGAATAGAAATAAATAATAGAAATAACAGTTTAATAGTATCAAGTTAATATTATTATATTTTTAAATTCTTATGAAGTTCTTTATTTTTATTTTTTTTTTTTTAGAAAGAGAATGTACTTCCAGTGCTTTATTAAATAGATGATTTAATTTTTTTATGTATTAACATTTTTTTAAAAAAAAATACATTATGTAACTTAAAGATAAAAATAAAATGTATGTAAAAGATTAAGTAAAATAAAAAATAATAAAAATAAAAAAAAAAAAAAAATTTTAATAAATTATAGAAAATTTAATGTAAAAAAGAGTAAAAATAAGTTCAAAAGTTAAAAAATAATTTCAGTGTGATGTAAACTATAAAGTACTTAATATTGATAGCTAAGATTTGTACTTATCTTTTAATATATTAATTAATAATAATAATAATAATAATAATTAATAATAAATAAAAAAAAAAAAAAAAAAAAAAAAAAAAAAAAAAAAAAGATATTTCTAATTGATTAGAAACAAAATATTAAATTAAAAATCATTAATTTTAATATTATTAAAAAAGAAGATGTACTTAATTGCTTTTAATATCATTTAAAAAAAAAAAAAGAAAATTTACTTAATAATATTGAATAAATTATATGTATAATTTTTTTTTTTTTTTTTTTTTTTTTTTTTTTTTTTTTATTTATTTCAATATACAAATTTAAATAAAAAATTCTAAATTGGTTTAATATATATATAGAATAGAATGTAAAACGATAAAATCTAAATAAATTAATTTTATTTCATATTTTTTTCAATGAAATAAAAATGAACATAATAAAAAAATACATATACTATTTTTATATGTTTTATATTATAAATTTATATTTTAATATGTTAACTTTAATTAATACAAATATTTTTTTTATATAAAAAATTTATAAAAATAATATAAATAATATAATTTTTTTTTTAATTATAGTAAATACAATATATATATCGATATTGCTATTTTACTACAGTTTATATGTATTTAACGGTATTTCATTTAGTTTAAATTGTGATGTGGAAATAAATTCTGGTTCCTTCTTCCACATAGTTATAAATTTTTTTATATACAAATAGTACAAAATTACTAATGTATATATTATTACTGAAAAAATCATGACTTCATCTTTAAAACTAAGTGGAATATCTTCAATATGATCAACAATTTCAGATAATATATTACAAACACTATAGACATATATAGGAACAGCTAGAGGCTATGAGAAAAAAAGAAAAGTAATCAATATATATATATGTAAAAAGAATTTATTTAAATCATTTAAAAAATAATTATTTATATAAATTTATTGAATTTTTTTTTTTTTTTTTTTTTTTTACCTCTTTAAAATTATCATTTACGTAACGTATTGAATAAGCTAAATATGTACCAATAAATAATATTACAGAATTAAATATGATACTATTATATATATATTAAATTAATGGTTAATTTAAACTACTTAAAATTATTATTATTATTATTATTATTATTATTATTATTATTTTTAATAATATTATATATTATTACCTTAGAAATTTTGTTTTACTATATTTACAATCATGATATTCTTCTTCTAAAGTGGTGTATAATAAAACACAATTGAGATTTTTAAAAATTATCCATATGATTAATAATATGGTGTGAAATAAAATAATTAAGCCAATTATCATGTACATTTTATATGTTTTAAATATTATAGAATGCTTTACATGAGTAAATCTATAATATTAAATGAATAAATTAGAAATTAGGGTGGAGTTTTATGTATATATTATTATATCATATAGTAAAAATTATTTTTAGTAAATATATATATATATATATATATATATAATAATGATAATAGTAATAATAACAATGATAACAATAACAATAACAATAATAGTAATAAATAATAAAAATAAATAATTAATTAATTACATGAAATTAATTCTATAAGTTTTAACAAGAATTGACCCAAATACTAATGAAAAACCCTAATTTTTTTTTTTTTAAAAAAAAAAAAAAAAATTATATAATCAATAGTATTAATAATAGTAATATTATCATTATAAAAATTGTAAATAATTTATTATTTACGATATTTTTTAATATGTATATATTATAGCAATCTCCATTTGTTTCTCTTTTCTTTGATATAAAGAATATATAACAACTATTTAATATAAGACCAAATAGTATAATTATTAAAAAGTTTATACTTCCTATAAAAATTTAGATTAAAAATATCATTTAATTTTCTTCATTTTTTTTAAACGTATTTAAAATATAAATATTTAAAATATAAATATTATAAATTTATATATATATATATATATATATTAATATTTTACCTCCTTTAACTACTGGATTATTTCTGTATTTAATTGTATAGTACATACATATAATATCCATAATTATTAAAATTATAGCTAGTAATCTATGAAAATAATCCATATATTTATTCCGATGTAATATGTAATGTTCATCACAATATAATCCTGTAAATGGTGTTTTTGTACAGTCACAAACATTATCATTTATACATTCACCAGTATTACATGAAGCATGACATGTTGGAGAATAACTAATTCATTTATATATAAAAAAATTGAAATAATTTTCATTTGATATTTAATTAATTAATAAATAAATAAATAAATAAATAAATAAATAAATAAATAAATAAATAAATAAATAAATAAATAAATAAATAAATAAATAAATAAATAAATAAATAAGTAAATAAATATTATTATATATATATGTTTTAGTTTTGATATATATATAATTATAATACCAGGATTTTATTGTTGGATGCTCTTTAAACTGGTAAATATATTTAGTTTCGTTACATTCCAATATTTTTATTTTCATAGAAATTTCATCATTATAAAATTTACTATATGAACCTGAAAAATCGTATATTTATATAATAATAATATTAATAAAATTAATAATAATAATAATAATAATAATAATAATAATAATAATAATAATAATAATAATAATAATAATAATAATAATAATAATAATAATAATAATAATAATAATAATAATAATAATAATAATAATAATAATAATAATAATAATAATAATAATAATAATAATAATAATAATAATAATAATAATAATAATAATAATAATAATAATAATAATAATAATAATAATAATAATAATAATTAATAATAATAATAATAGTAATAAAAATATATAAAAATTAATAATATCAATAATAATAACAATATTAAAAATTAATAATAATAATAATAAATAAATAAATGAACAAATGAATGAATGAATAAATAAATAAATAAATAAACAGAAAAATACACAATCTCAATAATATATAATATACAATAATAATATCTAATAATAATATTAATATAATAATAAAAATAATTACCATATGTTAATAATTTTAATTTAAAAAGATATTCACCAGGAATTCCAACAACTATATAGAAATATAATTTTAAATTAAGATGTAAATATTTATAATAGTATACTTTTTTTTTATCAATATAATGATATATTTTATTAATGCGATTGTACTTTTTAAATTATTAATTGAACATGAATCCTCCCAACAGTAGGATTTTCTTTGTCCAAATAATGCAATATTTTCAGTTTTTCCTTCCATATCAGTTGCCTTGACTTCGAAAAAAAACAGTTCATTTATATTTAATAAATCTGCATCATAACCAAATATAAATTCTTTTTATATATTAATATTCATAATAATATAAATATTATTAGTATTATTAAATATGAATAAATATTTAATATATATATATATTTAAATTAATAAAATAAAATAAATTTGAATAGTACTTACTATTTTCATAATCATCATATATTTTAACTATATAAAATTTTATTAAATAAATAAATAATTAATATTATAACAAGAAATTATATTGTAATTATTATTATGTGATAATTTTTTTTAAAAAAAAAAAAATTTTTTTAAATACAAATTATATTTTTATTAATAACATCTCCAGAAAGAATATTATTGATTATATATGAATTTTCACTAAACATAAGCTTTGTAGGGTTTGTTACAAATGAATATTTTTCAGATTTTAATTTATTTAAAAAGGTTGAGTCCTTGAAAATAAATTTAGGTTCGGAATTTTTATCTAATGAATATGCTATATTACCTATTATTTATAAAAAAAAAAAAAAAAAAAAAAAAAAAAAATTATAATCCAAAAAAATAAATTATTTATTAAATATATATATATATATAATAAAGAATATTATTTATTTACCGTATTTTGAATTATTATTTAAAAATTCACAATTACTAAATAAAACATTGGATGGTGTATATTCATTAATAGAATATATTACACCCCCAAATTTAGAAGAATAATTATTATAAAAATGAGAATTATAAAAATTTAATGTATAATCTCCTTTTGGACAATAGACAATATTCGCTATATTTCCATTTATTCCCTTATTGTTAATGAAATAGGAGTTATGTATAATAAAATCTCCTTTACTGGAATTGTTATAATCAATATTAAATATTCCCATTTTTTCATAACCATCTTGAATAGTAACATTTTTAAAAGTTGTAGTTGTACCTACTCCATTGAAAAAACCTCTTTCTATTTTATATTAAATAAAATGTATATACATACATACATACATACATACATACATACATACATACATAAATAAATAAATAAATAAATAAATAAATAAATAACTAAATAAATAACTAAATAACTAAATAAATAACAAAAATAAAATTAATAATATCAATAATTATTATTATTATTATAATAATAATAATAATAATAATAATAATAATAATAATAATAATAATAATAATAATAATAATAATAATAATAATAATAATAATAATAATAATAATAATAATAATAATAATAATAATAATAATAATAATAATAATAATAATAATAATAATAATAATAATAATAATAATAATAATAATAATAATAATAATAATAATAATAATAATAATAATAATAATAATAATAATAATAATAATAATAATAATAATAATAATAATAACAATAATAATAATAATAATAATAATAATAATAATAATAATAATAATAATAATAATAATAATAATAATAATAATAATAATAATAATAATAATAATAATAATATAGTTAATAATAACAAAAAAGAAAAACAAATAAAGAAAAAAAAATACTGTGTAAAATAAAATTTTCAGTTTTATACCACCGTAAACATTAGTGAATATAACGTTTTCAAAATTTATTTTTGATTCCCAATTTAAAATTGCAATAGATGCTTTTTCCATATAAAATATGATTTCTTTATTTTGATAACATTCTTCATTAATATAACATGAATGAATATTAACAAACTATCAATTTTTAAAATTATTAATGAGTTGATATGTATATATATATATATAGTTATTTATTTATTTTAAATGTAGTTTTATTACTTCCGAATTCGTTATCAAACATTCTGTATCTTGAAGACTAATAATTACTGTAAAATTTATTTATTAACACTTTAATTATATTAAAAACTATAAATTTATTAATGTTATATGTACCTCCATTAGATTTAATATTTTTTACAACTATTTTATTTAGTTCTAATGAGACTATAAATTAAAATGTAAGTAATTTAATAAATTATTTTCATTTATTAATAGTACGTTAAATATATGCATTTATTTAAATATATTTATAATTGTAAAAAAAAAAAAACAACCTTTTTTATCACGTATATCACTTTCAAAAAGTGCTGTTGGAATTTTTGAATTATATCCATCAATTAAAAGATTATTAATTTTTACAATTCCAGTATTTTGCTGTACAATTAAGCTTAAATATGAAAATATATAATATTATATTAATTTATATCCTAATGTTTCTATATATTAGATAAATTATTATGTAAATAATCAGTTGTATATATATACCTTGAATAATCACCTCCAATATTTATTATTGTTACACTAACAAATATATATTTATGAATATATTTTTATATATAAGAATTTATTAATGAAAATTTTGGTAATATATAAAATTAAATATTTAATATATATATATATATATATATAATTATTAAATATACTTTGAAGCTTCAAATAATCCAGCTGTAAGTCTTAAAAATGATGCTGTATTTTTTTGTGAATTTATATAAGAATTACTAAATATAATATCTTTAGCATTAATAATAACATCAATGACATTTACTGTATTAATAAATAAAGCACCAACTCCATTACCAGTAATATTATTTGCTGTTATATTTCTTTTTTTTAATTTTTATATTTAATTGTCAATACATTTATTACTAATAAAATATATTATATTAATAATAATAATTATGGGTATTATAATTAAGCTTATATTACTTTATATTCATAGATAAATCTCCATTAATAAAAATTAATGATCCATCACTTTCTTGACTATGAATATTATCACAATATACATTCTCAATATCAATTTCAATATATCCTAATAATCTTATTAAATATTAATCACATATTAATAATAATAATATTAATAATAATAATAATAAAAAAAAAAAGATATTACTTTTAATTTATCTCTTATTATTTAAATTATATATTGATTAAAATAATAATATTTATACCCTAAAAAAAGACCCGAAGCTTCTCTAGAGCTAATGACATTAACATCTTTTACTGATATGTCTTTTATAACTGCATAACTGTGATCGATTATCTCGGAATTTATAGAAATGGCACTACCCTTTCAAATCAAATAATATTTTTTTTTTTTTTTATTTAAAATTAATTAATTACATAAATTAATATATATATATATAAATATTAACTTATTATATTATAATTATGAAATACACTTATAACTGCTGTTGAATTAGTAAATGTTAAATTATTTAAATTTATTGTCAAAGGTTTATTAAAATTTAATGATCCACCATTAGAAAAACTATGATTATCATTGAAATTTGAATTACTAATTGTTATGTTAGTACAAGTAATAAAATTTAAAGTTCCTCCTCCTCTAATGATTTTATGCAAAATTATAATAGAATTTTTATTAATATGTATTGTAAGAGTAAATTAATAAATTAATAAATAAATAAATAAATAAATAAATAAATAAATAAATAAATAAATAAATAAATAATATATATATATATTATAAAAAAAAAAAAAACATTATGTGATAATTAATAATTTTTTTTTTTTTTTTTTTTTTTTAATTAAAAATTTGTACTTTTTTGATGGGTTAACAAGTTCTCTAAAATTAGAATTATCAATAATTACATCTTTAACATTATATATATCAAAAGCTTTTGAAAAATGACCCCCAGAAATTAATGTATCTTTGATAATAAGTTCACCATAATTTTCATTATTTTTTAAATTTTTTGCATTTAAAAAGGCATTTAATATATTTTCATTTCCATATATTTTACAACCTTCTATTAAAAAATTTGAATTAATTAAATATATATAATAACTAATTGGATATTTTGGTGGTATAAAAGTCGAATTAGATATAATAATTGAATTATTATCTTGGTAATTCGTATTAAAAAAAAATTGACCAGAATCTACAACTACATTTTTGATATAAATATTTTCATTATCATTGAAATATGTTTTAAAAGAAATTGTAATATTGGATATTTCAATTTCTTTAGTCGAACTTCCAAAAGATAGACCGCCATCGTTATTAGTAAATTTTATAATTGAAGAAGCGGTGGATTCACCTTGAATAATTATTTTCGATATTGATGAATTAACGTTATATATTAATGAAGAATTTATAGTAATTTCCTTTTTTATATTTAGTTTAACATCGTTTTTTTGGGAAATAGCATTTATAAATTGTTGATTAGTTTTAACATCTATTTCTACCGGTGTATTTATTACTTTTTTTATAATATTTATATATAATAATAGAATTGTAATGATAGAATTCACATTCATTTTATACATAAATTTATCTTTATTTTAAATTTTTTATTCCGTATTCATTTAAATGATATTTTACAGAAGATTAAGTTAGGTAAAAAAAAAAAAAAAAAAAAAAAAAAAATAAATAGTAGAATTTTAATGAAGTAAAATAATTTTAAGCTTTTTTTTTAATAAAAAAAGTTACGAAGTATTATTATTTATTTATTTTTATTATTTGTATCCTACAGTAAGTTCTAATAAAATTCAAAAAAAAAAAAAAAAAAAAAAAAAAAAAAAGTTAAAATTATTTTACTTTATTAAAATTCTACTATTTATTTATTTATTTTATTTATTTATTTATTTATTTATTTTTTTTTTTTAAATTTTATTAAAATTTACTGGAGGATATAAATAATAAAAATAAATAAATAATAATACTTTTGTAACTTTTTTTATTGTATAAATTTATATACTTATCCTTTTTATATACATATAAAGTTTTATCATTATTTTAAATTTATATATATAGTTAAGAAGAAAAAGATTAAAAATTTAATATAAAAATATATTCAGTATAAATAATTGTACACAATATATTGATTTTTTATACTAATGAAAAAAAAAAAAAAAATAAACTATATTTTAAATAATTATGTTTAATAGTATTTTTGGGGAAATGATTTTTAATAAAATAAATAAATATAATCAAAAACAGAATATAATTTATGGAAATTAACAAAATAGCAAAATTTTGAATAAAATAAATATAATAAAATTAAATATTTATAGTATTAAAAATTTATATTTGAAATAAGGTATAATGATGATACGTGACCACTATTAATATGGTATTTAGGTAGATTCTTTAGGTTTAATAAATACTTAAATACTATTGGTCAGTAATAATTTTATAATAGTATATATAATTTTTGAATAATAATTATTAAACGGAGAATTCTTTTATTTATAAGTTTATACTTATGATAAATTAATTCACATATATAGCTAATTTTATATTTTAGTTTAGTATAGTTAAAGAGAGAGAAAATATATAAATATTTGAGATAATTAATTATAATATTTATATATAAGAGTAATAATAATAATTGATGTAATAATTAATAATTAATAATAAATAAAGAGAATATTAAAAAAAGATATATTTATTGCTTTATTTTGTGTTATTTCTATTTAATATTAGAATATATTATTTTGTCATAATTTCCTATTGTCATTGCCCATAAATAAATATTAATTTAGATACATAAATAAAATATCATAACAATGGTAGTATAGCACTGTAAATTTATAATAATAATATTTAATCTTTATTTTATATATAAAATTAAAAACAAAAACATTGAATAATTAATTTAATATTAAATAATTAAAGTTTTTTCTTTTTTTTTTTTTTTTTAATTTATTATTATTTCTGTGAATTTTGAATTTTTTTAATATAATTAAATAATAATAATAAAATAGTAAAAAAGAAACAAATTTAATAAAAATTTAATTTTTATATATAATAAAATTTGTATATATTATATATTTTTATAATACATTTTTATATTTTACATAATATATGTATATATAAAAAAAAGGAGATTTTTTAAATAAACTTTATGTAATTTACATTTAATAAATTTTAAATTTTATATAATTATTTATATAGAAAATTTATTTGGATATTTAAATGTGTTAGATAGTAATGTAAAAATTTCAAATAATTATTATATGTAAATTTAATATTTTTATAAAAAAAAAATTATATTTACAACCATTTATATTATATATAAAATGTGAAATATGTAATTTATATTTTTAATTTATATATATATATATTTTATTTATAAAATTTAATGTCTAATTTATAAAAGAATCTTTTTCAATGTAGAGTTAGGTTCGGTATTTGATATGTATATAAATATATCATTGATGCTTTTTATTCTGAAGTTGCCATTTTAATACTTACTAAAAGATTTTTCTTTTGGTTGATTATTTCCTTATATAGGTTACTATCCTTGATATTTGATAAGATTTTTTTTATAACAATAATTAGTAAAATTACTTTTTTTTTTTATTTAAATTTACAAATATCATTGATATATAAGTATTATGAGTCTGTTTTATTTTTATTTTTTTTTTTTTTATTATGTTATTAATCGTATGAACTTTTTTTATCTTCTATTATTAAGCTTTTTATTGTTAATATTTTTAAAAATTAAAAAAAAGGACCAATGAGAAACATTTTTATTGAATGAACAATACTTTATTTAAATTCGTTATCTTGTATAAAAAAGTATAAAAAAAAAGAAAAAAGAGATAAAAACAATAAAAATTATATATTTTTTCATTATTCATTGTTCATAATTATATATATTTATTATTTAAAACTTTTTTTTTTATTATTTATTTTTGAAAATATTTATTTTAATATTTCATTATTTTAATATTTCATTATTTTTAAATTTTAAATTTTTAATTATTACTTATGATTAATTTTAAAATTAATTAAATATAGTTTATTATTAATTATATAATAATTTTATTTTTTTATATTAATAATATAAAATTTTCTTTTTTATATAATTAAATAAAAATAAACTTTTATTTTATTTTTATTTAATTTTATTTTTTATATATTAATATTTAATATAAATATTGATAAAAAAAGTTAATTAATTCTTATATTTTTGTATATTAGAGATTTCCTAACTAAAATCTAATATTATTTGTTCATAGATACGTTCTTAAAAGTAAATTAATAATTACTTTAATAAATATCATTCTTTTTAATAAATATAAAACTTTAAATAAACTTATTTTTTTTTTTTTTTTAATATTTAATATATTATATGAATTTTTATTTTATCCATAATTAAAATATTTAAATAATTTAAAAATTTAATTATTTGAATATATATATATAAATATATTAAATATATTATAATATGTCATATAATATTAGTAGGTATTATATAATGATAAATATTTCAATTAATATCAAATATTCAAAGTATATATTCATTAGTTATTATGTTATTATAGTGTATTAAATAATTATAAATATTTCATTTTTATTTTTAATAATTAAAAAAAAAAAAAAAATTAATTTAAAATTATTTTCATTATATATTATTGTAAAATTAAAAAGTTTAATTGGTAGTATTTTTAAACCATAGTTTTTTATAATATCTATATTATTAAAATAAAAAAGAAAAAAAAAAAAAACGGCTTTTTTTTTTATCTTTATAAATACTATTATTTCCTTTTTTATTTTTAATATTTTTATCTTTATTCTTTTATTTTTAAAAAAGATATAAGAATAAAAATCAACTTACTATTTTTTTTTTTTTTATTGTTTAAAAATATATTAAATTAATTATAAATCATTTTTATTTATTTATTTTTATTTAAAAATTAAATAACATACTATTATTATTATTATAATTATTATTATTATTATTATTATTATATTTTTGTTATATTTTTGATGCTCTATTGATATGAACAGTTAAAAAAAATTATTCTATTAAAATTATATGTATATAAAAGAGAATTAATATTAAATTTAAATTATTAAAAAAAAAATAAAGAAAATTTACATTTTAAATTATAAATTGAAATTAGAAATTTTAATAATAAAACAAAAAATAGAAACAGAAAAGAAATTTATTAAAGGCTTTATAATATGTATGTATTAAAATATATAAGAATGAATAAATTATTAGTATTGGCCTTTGTAATACAATATTTGAAATTATATATTTATGCTAATGCAATATATACTCCCCCAAGAGTTCACAAAATTTATGAAGAAATTGCTATTTCAAATGAACATAATTTTGTAAATTCGATACATACATTAATAAATGATACAGATTTACAAAAAGAACAGTTTAAACAAATAAAGGAAAATAATTTATCAAATAATATATTTTCAAGAATTATAAATAAATTTATAAGGAATAGTTCTTCAAAAAATATCATAGCGACACAAAATATTGCTTCACCAAATGACTATAAAGAAATAGCTATAAATCATTTAATAAATGAAGTTGGTATTACAAGAGAAGAACTTATTATAAAAGATATTATTACTGATGGTGGTCTTGTTAATATTCATTTTCGCCAAGTTATTGGTGGTAAAGAAATATCAAATGTTGCAGCTAATGTCAATATTCATAGAAAAACAGGAAATATTATTTCATATGGTAGTACATTAATACCAACAATTATGAAAGATACTTCTCAAGCTGGAATTAATATGAATATGAATATTGTTCCGGTTTTATCAATTGAAAAAATATATAATTCTAAATTTGTTTATGGTAATGAAGGAACAAAATTAAGTATAAATGACGTTATATTAAAATTTTCTACTATTCTTGGTTATAATGTTGATGTTAATCAATTAGAAATGGTAGAAAATGGACGTCCAGATATAATTACAATAAAAGGTGTTGGTTATACTTATGATGATACTATCGATGTTGCAGAAAAAGTTATTCCTTTAAATGTTGATTCATTTGACAATGTTTATGAATTAAATGTTGAATTGGAAGATCATTATTTGGTAGCTGATATTTCAACAACAACTGGAGAATTATATGATATTTATGATTTAGCTAGAAGTGCAACATTTCGTGCTGTTCCATGGTATAATTTCGATATTAGCCAAGGAAGTGAACTTTTCATTGATCCAGAAAATAAAAGAGCTTCTCCAGTAGGATGGAATAGAGATGGTAAATATCTTTATTATTATACCAATGGTAATAATGTTAAAGCAGTACTAGATCGAGATGCTACTGTATCTTATTCTGAAAATACGAAATTCATTGCTACTTCCACAAAGAAAGAATTAATTTTTGATTACTATTATAATAGCTCTGCAGTCAAAGCTAGAGATAATTATCAAGCAGCTGTTACAAACGCATTCTATATTGCTAATATTTTGCATGATTTTTATTATATGTATGGTTTTACAGAAAAATTTGGTAATTTTCAAACCAACAATTGGGATAAAGGTGGTGAAAGTAATGACCAATTAATTATTCTAATTCAAAATTCAACTGGTAATAATAATGCATATATGATTACTGGAGCTGATGGTAAAAATCCAAGAATGAAGATTTTAGTATATAATAGAATAAAGGGGTATGAAAGAGATTCAGCTTTTTCTAATCAAGTTATTGTTCATGAATATACCCATGGAGTTACTGCAAGATTAGTAGGAGGACCATCACAAACTGGTTGTTTTAAAGATCCTGAAGCTGATTGTATTAATGAAGGTTTATCTGATTTTTTCTCACTTCTGTTAACCATTAAAGAAGGTGAAAATCGTAGTAAAGAAGTTACTTGGGCTGAATGGCTTTCCAATGGTACCTCCAGAAAATATAAATATTCTATGAACCAGAATGTAAATCCATTAACTTATAAAAATTTATCACATTCTAAAGGAAGTGAAATTGAAGCTCATTATGGTGGTCAACTTTGGGCTTCTATAATGTATGATATTATATGGGAAGTCATTGATGAATATGGTTTTTCAAATAATATTTTATTAAATTCAAATGGTCGTGATCAAGTTTACAGTTTAGAAGTTAATTCTGCAAATTTACCAGGAAATATTCGTTTAGCAAAAATTGTTGTTGATGCTTTAAAACTTATGCCATGTAATCCGACCTTTTTAGAAGCAAGGGATTCAATATTTTTAGCTCAACGACAATTCTCCAATTTTAAAAGAATGAGATGTTCACTTTGGAGAGGTTTTGCTGCACGTGGATTAGGTGTTAATGCTAAAGGACCTTCCATTGATTCTTCAGGAAATGTTGAATATATTAATAATTATGATATCCCAAGTGATTGCTAAATTAAAATTTAAATAAATAAAAAAAAAAAATTTTTAATATAAAAATTTTAAATTTCTAATTAAAATATTACCCATATTAAAAAAAAAAAAAAAAAAAAAAAAAAAATCAATGAGCATAACAATTAGAAAAAAAAAAAAATAATTATAATAATTTAAAAAGTATATCCATAATTTATTTTTCTATATCTATAAAATTTTGTTATTTTCATCATATATATCAATTTATCATTTATTATAATATCATTTATTTTATTGATTTTTCATATCTATTGTAGATATAATTATTAAAAATCTTTTATTTTATTTTTTATTTTTTCATTATTATTATTATTATAATAATTATAATAAAAATAAATAAATAAAAAAATAATATTATAGAAAAAAAAATATTATAAACTTAAAATAGTGTAATAATATTAATTAAAGTTTATTTTTATTGCTTTTTTTTTTTTTTTTTTTTTTTTTAAAAAAAAAACAATTAAATAATAAATTAAGATAATATAAATAGTTGTAAATATAAATATAAAATAAAATAAAATAAATAGTAGAAATATAAATATAAAAAGAAGTACAGATTGAACAAAATAGATTAAAAAAATAGTAGAAATATAAATATAAGTACAGATTGAATAGAATAAAATAAAATAAATAATAAAAATATTAAATACAGATTTGAATTAATTAAAATAAAATTAAAAAAAAAATAAAAATAAAAATAAAATGAATAAATAAATAAAGAAATAAAGAAAAAGAAATATAAAATTAAATATAAAATTAAATTTGATAAACAATTACAAAGTAAACAACTTATTAAATAATTTTTTTTTTTTTAAATTATTATCAAAACAATTTATTAAAATTTATAATAAATTAATTAAAATTTATTAATTTAATATGAAAATTTTTTTTAAACTATTATATTATAAAGTTTTTAAATTGATATAAATATAATTAATTATAAATTACTATAATTATATTATTTATTATTTGTTTGGTATTTATAATAATTAAAATTTTAACTTTTTAAATTAAAATTAATATTCCATAAAATACATTTATATTTATTTATCCGCTATTTTTAAATTTAATTTTTTTTTTATTTTTTTTTATTTTTTTTATTTTTTTTTTAAATATAATTTATCATTAGTGAAAAATGATAATCATAATGAGTATAATATTATATTAGTTAAGTATTTACTATATTTTCAAAAGAAAGAATGAGTCATATATAAAATAAAAAAAAAATAAAATAAAATTTTTTAACATTTTTCTTTTATAAATATTAAATATTAAATATTCATGTTTAGAAATTAATAAAAATAATATATAAAAAATAAAAATAATAAAATAAATAGTTTATATTTATTTATTTGTATAAATATACTAATAATAGCTAATTGTATGTAATTTTTATTATTATAATTAAACATTAAAACTATGAACTTATCATATAAATCAAATTAATAAATTTATGTTAAATTTTTTTATTTTTATTTTTTATTTTTTAATCAATGAATAAAAAAACAAAAATATCTTATATATATATATTTAAGATATTTTTTTAAAATTAATTTTCTATTCATATAATTTTTTCCATCAATAAAATTTTAGAAATTTTAAATACTATAAATAAATTTATTATCTTCATATTTATACAGCTTATTTTCTTAATTTTGTTGATTTTATTTTTTAACTTCTTATAATAATTATTATTTTCTTAATACTTTAAGTATAATAGTTAAATTTTTAATTATACCAAAATTTTATTTCTTAATATTAGAAAATTAATTTTAGTAACACCAGAATTTCTTTCCTTCATAAAAAAAAATTACTATATAAATTACTAAAATATTAAACTATTAAACTATTAAAGTATTAAACTTATCTCATTATAGTTATATAACATTTTTTTTCTGCAGTAATAAAATCTCAAAAAAAATTTTATTATTATATAAAAAATCTAATCAATATCTAAATAATTTAAATGTTAATATATTAAAAATTTTTATTTTCACTTCAGGATTACAATTATGTTGTATGCTTTAACTTGGATCAAAAATGAAAAATAAATAAATAAATAAATAAATAAATAAATAAATAAATAAATAAATAAATAAATAAATATATATATATATATAAATAAATAAATTAACAAACAAAAAAACAAATATATAAACAAACAAACAAATAGATAGATAAATAAATAAGAAGTTAATATTTTTTGTATAATCAAAGAAAAATAAAGTAAAATAAAATAAAAAGAAATAATCATAATGATACATATATTTATAAATTAAACTAATGATAATAATAAATAGATTAAAAATATATACAATATATAAAATAATAATAAAAAAATAATTAATATTTAGATAATATAGTTGTATAGTAAAACATGGGATATTCAATTAAATATTTTACCATATAAATTTAACATATTGGATGATTTAGTGATAAAATCCATAAAAATAAAAATATAAATAAAAATATACACTATATAGATATAAATTTTCATTTATTTATTTTTATATATTATATATATAATATATATAGTTTAATTATATTTTTATTTCAATTTTCATTTATTAAAAAATTACATTTATAAAATAAAACTATTTAAGTTATATGATAAATGCAATATAAAGGTAATTAATTTATAATCTATCTTTTTATTATTAATTTATTATAAAAAATAAAATAATAGTTAAAATACAGATTAAAATTTTAAAATATATACCCCAAAATTTAAAATTTTATCTTCTCAATAAAGTATTTAATTTAAAAATAAAAATAAATGAAATTTATATAGATTTTTAATAATTTTTTTAATGGTGTCTTGATTTTGATTAATTCGTAAAAATCATTTTAATAATATGATACAAAATAAAAAATTTTTTAATAAAGTTACATTAGCCTGAGATATTGTATATTTATGATAAATTTAAAATTAAAATTAATTAATGAAATAATATTAACATAATAATGTATAATTTTAAGTAACTAAATTATAAAAAACTATAATATTTTATTAACCTTAATAATTATAATTAGTAACAAAATTGATCAATTTCAATTGTTATTCTTTAATAATTCCTTTATTTAATAACTTTGTTATAAAAAATGTCTTTTTTAATTAAAAAAGACAATGTTAAAAGATATAATATAGAATTACATTATATAAACGTATTTCTTTTTGTTATATGCCACATTATATGATATACTATTATATTAATCTTATTACACTAATATTAATTATATATTTATAATTATATATAAAACTAATATCAAATATATTTAAATTGCTTATTTTTATTTAATAATATTAAATTTTGCTTCTAACAATTTTTAAAAAAATTTTATTAGATTTAATAAAAGAAAATAAAAAAATTTAATTAAAAAATATTAATTTTTTTTAATTTAATGTTTAAATTTTTTTATTATTTTAAAATTATGTAAAATTTTATATTATCTGTTAAAAATAAAATCATATTAAATTAAAAAATTAAAAAAAAAAAAAAAAAAAAAAAAAAAAAAAAAAAAATTATTTTAATAAATAGTAATTATTAGTATTAGAAAACTAACAATAATATTAATATTAATATTAATTATAATAATTGTAATAATATTAAGAATAAATAGTACTAATTAATTATAATAATTAAAATAATAATTATACTTAAAAAATTTATTATTACTTATATTATTATTCATTAATGACGATTATTAATTATAATTTTAGTTGTTAACTTCAATAAAATTACATCATAAATAAATATAAAATAATTATTAAAAAATGTATTTATAAATATGTATTATGTTAATTAATTAATACGTTTATTTTATGTTTATTTTATATTGCAAATATTTTGCGAAACTTGTATATATGTAACAAATGTATTCGGGTGATATATATTCACTATATAATATTATGAATGGACTATCCATTTAATTCAGATTAAGAGTCTTATTTAATTTTATTATTAAATCTAATAAAATTTTTTTTAAAAACCAAGTCGTCTCAAGAGACTTCTTTAGCTAAAGACCAAAGCCATCACAGAAAGTCAAACTTCAACAAGTGGAAGTTTCTTATTGCAAATGCTGCCAAAACTTATGGTATTAAGGAACTTTTGAAAGCCGATATTATTGGTCATTTAAATAATGAATTTCTTTATATACGTTTTTATAAATGGTAATGATGCAACCAACAGGCACCGAAAACAATAAGAGAAGAAATCATTAAATTATTTAGAAAATTCAAGAGACTATAGTAATTATAATAATAAAACTACTTTAAAATACGTCAGAAGTGAAGACTACTCTGATAATGTCAGCAATTATGATGAAAACTTTGATTTTAATTTTGTTTTTGAAGATGCTAGATCTCTAATGTAGCAAAAAAAAAAAAAAAAAAAAAAAAAAATAAAATAATAAATGTACTGGAGGTTATTCCATATAATAATAAATATACTTATGATTATAATGAAATTAACAATGAATCAATCGATTATATAAATCATAATAAAGTAATAACAAATAATGTTCATGGTTTTATGATACAGGTTCAGGCGAGCATGTGACAAATGATAAATCTTTACTTATTGAAAAATTATGTTGTGCAAATGATTCGATTAGCCAATTTGAAGAAAATGGGACATATGAATGTTTCATAAATAAACAATTCAATAAGTTTGAAAAAGTTTTATTTTCTAAAAATGTTCACAACAATCTTATTAGTGATAGAGAACTTGCAAAATCAGGATTTATATCATTAATTGACTCTTCTGATGGGAAAAAAAGCAAGATTAAAATTATGGGATAAGAATAAAATTAATTTAGATACTTTCTTATCATCTAAATATAATCAATTTCCTATCAAAACATAAAGTTTCAATACTATAAAAACAATAAGAAATGATAATAATACATATAGAATAAATAAGATGATAGAAGCTATGAAATATGGCGTAGAAAATTAGGCCATTTTTAACCGAAGTAATTGACCTAAATACCGAGACTTAACATAATATTAAAACTCCTCCATGCATTGACTGCAAAATTTCTAATATTAGGAGGGTATCTCACAAAGGCTAAAGAACCCCTGGAAATAAACCATTCAGATATTTTTTGGCCCATATAATTTATTTATTAATCATAAGAAATACTTCCTTACGATGATGGATTGCTTTTGAAGAAAGTCTGGATATTTACAATTAAACTGAAGGCTGAAGCTCCAGATGTAATAATAATTTTCTTTACTTACTTAAAAAATTAATTCAGAATTATACAATGAAAATATTTAAATTTGATGAAGGAAAATAATTAAATAAAAATAAAAATAACTTAACTTAAATATTAATATTAATATTAAGATTATTAATAATTATTTTTATTATCATACGAAAAACTAATATTAATTTATTAATTATATAAATAATAATTAATTAATAATTAAAATAATAAAAATTTAGTAGTTATTAATATTTCATTAAAATAGTTGTCTAGTAAAATAGTAATGCGATAATAGAAATAATATAATAATGTAATAACATATAATAAGATAATTGGAAGTAATAATAAGATAATTAATAAGAATAATAATATTCATATAATAAAATAATTAATAGTAGTAATAAACACTAATAAAAATTTAAATTATACTAAATAGAAAATAGTGATAATGATATAATTAAGAGCAATAGTAATAATTAATAATAATATATCAGCTATAATAGGAGTACTTATAATTTAATAGTTATAGTAATAATTTATAATAACAAAATAACTACTAATGATTAATGAAAATAATATCTATTATTACCTGGTTATATGTCATATACATAATAAAATTATGTGTTCATAAATAAGATATACTCTTGAATTTAAATTAATTTTTAAATACTAAATTATTATATTTATTCTTTTATTTTATTTTATTTTATTTTATTATTTATTGTTTGTTTAATTACTAATAGCTAATGCAATTACTTTTATTATGTATTTGAATAATTATTTCTTAATATAAAAAAATCTATATAATTTGAAATATTTATTTAATATCTTCTATATCCACAATTTTAATTTTTTTATTATTTCCCTTTTTTGACTGATCAACAACAAGTTGACCACACGCTCCTGCAATATCATTTCCTTTACTTTGACGTATCGTAGAAGGAATATTATATTCTTTTAATATTTCTTTAAATTTTAATATATCCTCTAAAAGTGGACTTTTATAATCTATATTTGGACTTTCTATTGAATTCCAAGGAATTAAATTCACTGTACATTTTATATTATTTAATAATTCACCTAATTCACGAGCTTCCTTTTCGGTGTCATTAACTTTATGTAATAATAAATATTCTATAAAAATTGAATTTTTTGTTTTTTCTTGATATTGTTTTATGGTATTCATTAATTTATCTAATTTATAAGCTTTTTTTTTTTTTTTTTTTTTTTAATAAAAATAATATAATTTAAATAATATAGTTGAGATATAAATGAATAAATATTAGAAAAAAAATATTTTATTATAATAAAAACATAATAATAAACAATAATTAGTAACTTTTTTTTTTTTTTTTTTTTTTTTTTTTTTTTTTTTTACATATATACATTATTATTAAATATAAAATATTATATATATAGTTAAAAAAAAAAAATAAAACAAAAAAAAATTTAAAACTTTATAGATTATTTATTTATTTAATTCTATTAAATACCTTTTGCTGTTGGAATAAGTTTTCTTCTTAATTCCTGATTTGGTGCATGTAAAGATAAAGCTAAATTACATTTTGGAAAATCATTAGCAAATGTCATTATTCTCGGAATTACACCAACTGTAGATAATGTAATATGTGAATTTTGTAATGCAAAAAATCTCGAATCTGTTAACTTTTTTTTTTTTTTTTTTTTTAATTTATAGATATAAATAATTAAATTTCATTATAAAATTTAAGTTATTATAATAATTATAAAATATTAATGAGAGATTAAATTAATAAATGTTAATTATTATTTTAATTAAAGTTCATGATTAATTTAATAATATATTTAAAAAATTAAATTATACCATCTTTATAGCTGCCTTAATATTATTATAATTATTTAAAGGTTCACCCATACCCATAAATACAATATTAGAAATGTCTGCAATATCTAATGCATGAACAAATTGCTCTATAATTTCACCTTCTGTTAAACTACCTTTCAATCCCATCGTGCCTGTTGCACAAAACGTACATGCCATTTGACATCCAATCTGCAATAATGTGGTATTATTTATAAAAACATAAAAAAAAAAAAAAAGAATTGAAATTAAAATTATTATTTTTTAATTAAATTAGATTTCTAATTTTTTTTTTTTTTAATTATTAAATTAATTCATTATTTTGTTTAATCATCTATTAATAATGTATATATATTTTTTCAATGATAATTATGATAATGTTCAAAATAAAAAGAAAATGAAAATGAAAAAAAAAAAAAAAAATCAAATTTCATTATTTTATTAGAGCATTTAAGATTAATATAAAGATTAAATATTAGATTAAATAGATTAATACCTGGCACGAAACACAAAGAGTAGCTCTTCTTCTTCCTGTTCCTTTTTCATCATTTCTAGTATCATAAAACATAATTACTTCCTCTATTTGACTTCCATCTTGTAATTCTATTAAAAGTTTTGTAGTACCATCTTCAGCTTTTTGAGCTCCTAATACTCTTGAAGTACAAAATACAAAATTTTCATTTAATAAATTCATTGCTGCTTTTGGAAAATCTTTTATTTTTTCCCATGATTTTTGCTTTATATTCTTTGCTAAATATTTATATAATACATCTACATGAATTGGTTTTATATCATTCTTATTAAATAAGTCTTCCACTTTAGTTCTATCCCATATTGAATTTTGCTCTAACTTTCTTTTACGAGAAGACATTTTTTTAACTATTACTATAGATTAATAATATTATTGAACTAATATAAAATAATTTTTTTTTTTTTTTTGTTTCCAATAATTTTAATAATAAATAATAGAATAATATATTATTAATAATTGAATAATATATTTTTAATAATATTAATAAAATTTAATATTATAATATATATTCTTTGAGAAATACAAATTATAATACATTATGTATTTTATCTACATTAACATAATACGTATTTTTTATACATTTTATTATATTTAATCAAATAAGCTTTTTGTTTTTCTGATACAAAAAAAATAAATATTAAATTATTAATATATAAGATTTTATTGGAATCACGTATTTTAATAATTAAATAAATTTATCTAAATATATTTTTAAAATAATGTACAATATATTTTATATTTTATGCGGCGATCATAGGTTAATGTTAACTAATTTTTTGTAGTAGTTGTTAACTAAAGTTGTTTTTTTTTTCTACCATATATTATTTATTCATAATTTTCAAATTATATCACAGCTAATAATAAAATATATATATTTTTATTTATTTTACTTTATTTTATTTTATTTTATTTTATAAATCAGATAATTTTATTTAAAATATAAAATTTTATTATTTAGAAAATAATTAATTATAATATTATATTATTTTGCTTAAAATTTTTTAAAAAATTAAAAAAAAAAAAACGAAAAAAACAAAAAAAAAAAAAAAAACATAAAGCAAAAAAAAAACTTAATTATGAAAATATTTAAAAACATTAATAATAATATATATATAAATTTTAATATTCATTACAATATTTTTCCACGATTAATTAATTAATATTTATTTTTCTAATTTTTTTTTTTTTTTTTGAAAATTTGAAAATTTGAAATTATTTTAATTCACTATTTTTTTTTTTAACATGTATATATAGATTTGAATTTCTTAATATAAAGTTAAAAGTAGAAATAAATAAAAACTTTATTTTATAATAAAATGATCTGTTTTAAATATTTTTCCTTATTTCAAAATAAAATAAAAATAATAAATAAAGTAAAACAAACTTTATATTTGTAAACACTAAAATCAAAATGTAATATAATATATATATATTTTGTACAATAATATATTATATATATAATAGGATATATATTATTTCATATAATGCTATAAATGAATATATTAAAATTTAATAAAATAATTTCATAATAAAAATTCCATATCATAGAATTATTATACATGAATGGATTACCATACCCTGATTGGGTTAATCAATAATTTTTTTAAACTTATTGGATTAATAAAGTTTGATTGTATTATTAATATATATTATATACTAAAAATTGATTATGGAAAAAAATATATAAACTCATCTTTTATCCTTCTGTTTTAATTCTTTGCTCTATTATTATATAATTTATTAATAAAATAGAATTAAAAATGGTTTACAAAGTTGGTTAGTATTAGAGTTACAATAGAAAAGATATAAAAAGAATAATTATATTAAAATGTTAAAAGTACTTTATTTATATAAAGATTAGAACAGGAAATCAATAGAATAAAATAGTGAGAGTATATGTTCGATGATATAGTTCAATATATAAAGCATTTAAAATTTAAGGAATAAATTATTATAAATTGATTATTATGATGTTTTTATTAAATATAAATAGATACATACTAAAAATTACGGATATCTCTGAAGAATACATATTTAGTTGAAATATTTTAGGCAAAAAATTTTGAAAGAAAAATAATAAAAATAAAACAAAAGTATATATAAAAATATACTTTTGTTTTTATATTAATAAAATATATATTATTTAATTCATTAAATATACACAATTACTAAATATTTTCAATAAACAATATATAAAGGATATAACTTTACTAATTATTAAAATTTAACATATATATATATATATATTGTTATTATTTTATTTATAATAAATTTAAAATATTATTTAGCTGATATCAATCTTGCCGATTTCGGTCGTAAGGAACTTGACATTGCTGAAAATGAAATGCCAGGTCTCATGACTCTTCGTAAGAAGTACGGTCCATCTCAACCACTTAAGGGTGCTCGTATTTGCGGTTGTCTTCACATGACTATCCAAACTGCTATGCTTATTGAAACTCTTACTGCTCTTGGTGCTGAAGTCGCCTGGAGTTCCTGTAACATTTTCTCCACCCAAGATCACGCTGCTGCTGCTATTGCTGCTACTGGTGTTCCAGTTTTTGCTTGGAAGGGTGAAACTGATGAAGAATATATCTGGTGTATTGAACAAACATTATTTGCCTTCAAGGATAATAAGCCATTAAACATGATTCTTGATGATGGTGGTGATCTTACTGCTCTCGTTCATGAAAAGCACCCAGAACTTCTTGCTGGTATTAATGGTCTTTCTGAAGAAACTACCACTGGTGTTCACAAGTTATACAGAATGTTCAATGAAGGTAGACTTAAGATTCCAGCTATTAATGTTAATGATTCTGTTACTAAGAGTAAGTTCGATAACTTATATGGTTGCCGTGAATCTTTAATTGATGGTATTAAGCGTGCTACTGACGTTATGATCGCTGGTAAGATCTGTGTTGTCGCTGGTTACGGTGATGTCGGTAAGGGATGTGCTGCTGCTCTTAGAGGTATGGGCGCTCGTGTTCTTATCACTGAAGTTGATCCAATTAACGCTCTTCAAGCTGCTATGGAAGGTTATGAAGTTACTACTATGGAAGAAGCTTCTTCCCAAGGTAACATCTTTGTTACTACTACTGGTGATTGTGAAATTATTACTGGTAAGCACTTCCCAAATATGAAGGATGATGCTATTGTTTGTAATATTGGTCACTTTGATTGTGAAATTGATGTTGCTTGGTTAAAGGCCAATGCTGTTAGTGTTGTCAATGTTAAGCCACAAGTTGATCGTTTCACTTTATCTAACGGCCGTAGAATTATCCTTCTTGCTGAAGGTCGTCTTGTTAACCTTGGTTGTGCCACTGGTCACCCATCATTCGTTATGTCTAACTCTTTCTCTAATCAAGTTCTTGCTCAAATTGCTCTTTGGACCGATATCAAGAGTTACCCACTTGGTGTCCATATGCTTCCAAAGAAGTTAGATGAAGAAGTTGCCGCTGCTCACTTAGAAAAGTTAGGTGTTAAGCTTACTAAGCTTACTCAACAACAAAGTGATTACCTTGGTATTCCAATTGATGGTCCATTCAAGCCAAACCACTACCGTTACTAGATTACTTTACTAAATTTATCATTTAATGATTCTATTTATATCATTTTAATTTAATTTTTCTTAATTATTTTTCATTTATGAAAAAAAAAAAAAAAAGAATGAAGTAAAATACAATAATTTATTTATTTTTAGAAAAACAATAAAAAATGAAAAAAGAAAAAGAAGGAAGAAAAAAATAAAGTATTAATAAATAATAATAAATATAATAATAGAAATAATAATAGATGAAGTCAAATGTTAAAAAAGATTTGACTTAATTAAAGAAATATGCATTCATATTAACAATAAAAAAAGTTACATATAAAGTGAGATTTTAATAAAACATCTGTATAAAATAATAGAAATAAAAATAAAAATCATAAAAATCATAAAAATCATAAAAAAAGAAATCAATTTTAGTAACGTTATTAACAAATTAAATAATAAATATTTAAAAAAAATTTATTTATGGTGTTTTTATTTATATTGGACGATGCATTTATTATTAAATATATATGTATAAATTAAGTAATATATGCGTTAAATATATATCATTTTATTTTTATCTAAGTTCACTTAATGTTAAGTGATTTATTTTATTTCTTTAATTTTTCATTGTAAAAAAAAAAAAAAAATAAACATTTATTTATACTAAATACGAACAAAGGAAAATATAATTTAATTTAAAAGTACATTTTTATAAAATAATACAGGGAACAAAGGAAAAAATAATTTAATTTTAAAGGAGATTTTTATAAAATAATACAAGAAGTACATAGTTTTTTTTTTTTTATCTATAATGATATAATGATACCTTTTATTAAATTTAATTAAACTTTTTTTTTTTTTTTTTGGTAATTATTGTGTAACTTAGTACCAAAAAATATATATAATATAATATATTAAAAAAATTTTTTATTAATTTTTTTTAATTTTAATAATTTAAAAAAAAAAATATATATATATATATATATATTATATATTATATTAATACTAATTTTATTAATTGATTTGAAACTCCGATTTAATAAAAATTATAAAAGTGTCATGAATTTAGAAACTATAAATATGACAACTTTATTTATATATTTTATGATAAAAAGGGAGAAACGACGTTGAAAATGCCGTAAGATAGGCCAGCAGGGACAATTACTCTGAAGAAGAACATCATCATAATTTCTTTCAGATAGTCAATTCAAACCCTAATTCGGAATAAGTAATATGGAGGTGAGGTTTGTTGGATATGAACTTTTTTCTTCTGAATTTATTTATAGATTTTATTTTGAATATTACTCTTTATTTCACATTACTATATAGAATGTTATTATGTTCTAATTGGATAAATAACATTTATTTTATTAATTTTTTTTTTTTTTTTTTTTTTTTTTTTTTTTTTAAAAAAGAATATTCATGTAATTAATAATTGTGTAAATAAATAAGTTAAATTTTGCAATATTTGCGGCTGTAAAATATTGTGGTAAAGAATTACTAAAACTTAATTATTTTAAATTAAATACTTTTATACTATATTGTGGCTTGTAAAATTTATATTACTATATGATTCAAAGCATTTGAAGCTTACTTTTCATGCATTTCTCATTCTAGCATTCCCCCTTAAACCTACTTATTCTATTATGAATAAATTGGTTTAATGGTGAATATGTGTATATTAAATTATTTTATTTGATTATATTAATTTGATATTTTTAAATTATTAGTTTTTTTTTATATTATTTCTTTAATTCTATTTAAATATTGTAAAAATAATTTTTTAAATATATTCGTAATCTAATAGTTTCCCCTTCTAAAACTAAGTATTTAATATTATTAAATCATTAATATTGAATGTACCAAAGACATCTCTTCTAACATTTATATGATGGAAACTTTTCTCATGAAGGATGGATATTTTACTATCTCAATTTGTGTGAATATCTTTTATATAATGAGTTTTACATCACTTTTAATTGTAATCTGCATTGAAGATTAGCATTAACTTTTATAAAATATACTCTTTTTAGTTTTAGAGATAACTATTAAAATAAATTGTTAATTATATATCGGTATACTTGATAAATCATAGTTTTTAGGAATTAAAATTGATTACATTTATAACTAACCATATTATTCCCATCATATAAACTTATTAATAAATAATGCAAATGGTTTCGTTATTTATTTAGATTCAATATTTCAGTAAATTTCTTCTTGTAGGATAATATTTGCTAATTTTTTCTATTGATGCTATTTTTGTTCATTTCCAAAAATAAGTATGATTTTTTAAATAATCATCACAAAGAATCAGTTAAGTTAACTTTCATAAATATTGTATGTTCTTTATTTTACTATGCCTCTTTCCCCTTAAAATCTAGATTTAAAAGAATTTTATATATTTAAATTTTCTCATTATTAAAATATTAATAATAGAAGTTTAATAATCATAACTTCTTAAATACTTTGAAATTAATATGTATAGTTTATTAGTTTGTGGATGGATAAACGTCATTTATTTGTATATAACTCATGATTATACCTATTATTTTATTATACATTTCATCACGAAGGGGTATAGGATTATACTAAATTAGTTATTATCTAAATCCATTTCATGCTAGGTTTAATAATGCTATTATTTTTGAATACACCCATTTCATGCTAGGATTTACTATTCTATTTCCATTGAATATTTGTGATATTATATTTTAAATTATTTTTGTACGTGATCTCTGACTTATAGTCTCCTCCTCTATTGTTGTTAATATATTTATACAAGTCGATATATATAAATATGTATTAAAATAACTATCTTTTTAAGTAATGCATATTGTTAAATTGAGTTTTGCATATTTATGGGGTGGAAATATTTTATCATAGAGTAGATTTCTTTTTGTATAAATATAGTACATTATTAATAGTATGAGATAATTCTCTTCTATCAATTATTTTATATTTTTATGCGGTTTTTTTTTGCAATCTTGATCATTTTAAATGTCCAGTTTTATTAGGCTTCCCTTAAATTGACATAATGAGAAACTTTTATCATAATTTAAATGACTTTTGGAATTAATAAGTGTGCTACTCTTGTTGTACAAATTACGAAGATCTATCTTTATTTATTGGTCGAAACAAATTACCTATAACTGACAACTATACTTATCTTGGTATTCCTTTTGATGAATCTTTATCATTGAAACCTATACAATCCAAATTAAACAGTAATTTAAATGTCAAGTTAAATTCGTACTTTCGATTTCTTATTAATAAAACTATTCCTCTCCCATTGAAGAAATATGTTTTAATTTTATTTATTCTTAGTCTTGTTTTATATTATGCACCTCTCTTTGGTTAAAATAAGAGCAGATGCTCTAAAGATCAAAAAAATTATTAGCAGAGGACTTTGTCGGAGTTATGGATTTAAATCTCACAATTCTTATGTTCGTTTCTATGATATTACTCGTGAATTGAGAATACCCTCCTCTTTCAACTGTATGTGCTATATCTCAATTACGCTGCTTTAGAAAATGGAAAAACTCATCATGTATTATTAATCATCTCACTAATATTATTCCTACTATGTCACATTACTCATGGACTAAAGAATTAAGGACTTTGGATAAGAAATTAAATGGTAATAAAAACAAGTGAAATAAAAAGGTTTTATTGGGAAAGGAATGTCTTCAAACCCTCAAAAGCTAAGAAAGCAATTATTTACAAGGAGAATGATTTTGGATTTATTTCATAAATCAAAAACTTAACATTTCAATATCCTAAGTATCAATTGGGATTCTTTTGGATTTCTCGAATTAGGTGTAGCTTTAAATTTGACATTAGTATTTCCATTAAAAGAAAAATAGTCTCAGAAGATTGCCCTAAATGTTGCCCTTGTTGTGGTGTATAGAGTTTTTACATTTATTTATATGTATTATTAGTATACATTATTTATTTATTAATATTATAATTTATATTTCTTATTAAATAAAGTATATATTTAATTTATGAGTTTAATTTATCATTACTAATAACAATAAACAACAATTATAAAATTTGTAATAATAATTAATAATAATAATAATAATAATAATAATAATAATAATAATAATAATAATAATAATAATAATAATAATAATAATAATAATAATAATTTGTATTTTTAATAATAATAATTATTAAATATTGTTTTTTTATGTGTTTAATTACATAGCATATTATACAATAATATTAAATGTAAAATATTTCTATTCAATATTATCATACAGTGTAATATTAAAAAATATTATTAATAATGCTAAATTAATATAAAAAAATGATTATAAATAAATGATATATTCTTAAATGAATAGGTCTTTCTTAAGAGCAATAAAATAAATAAATAAACACATAATAAAATATAAATATCATTTCTGATTTTAGGTATTATGTTTTTAACAGATTAAGTGACTCACAGACTCAATAATTCAATAACAAGCATTAATATCAAAATTCAATATATAAAATACTCAACACTCACTAAATATTATAATAAAGAAATATTAACAGTTAAATTTAAAATGACTAAACTAGACAATTCAACAACTACAGGAAGTTTCTTCAAAAACTTCAACAAATACAACAAATACAGCAAAGACAACAGATACATCAAGCTCAACATTGAATGAGGCACCTGTTGAAGTAGAACCTTCAAATATTCAAGCAAATACAATTACTAATTTTTATATTCAAAATTTTAAAATTATAAAGGAAAACTTTCACAAATGGTATTCAAATATGAAATTATTCCTTGATTCTGAAGAATTAGGTAATTATATACATTAAAAAATATTTAAGAATGAAACACCAATAAAAAAACACTTATTGTATGATAGTACCGTCAGGATTATAATATCGAACACCTTCAACAAATATACGAAAATTCTTTTAAATAAATAATCGCACAAGTCTATATCTAATGATAAAAGAATTAAAAAAAAAAAAAAAAAAAAGATTTTCAGAAACAGGCCCATAAAGACTATTTGAAATGGAAATAAAAATAAAGAAATTAAAAATTGAAAAAAGATGACTTTAACCTATATTTAGATAATCTTAACTCCTTATTTAGAGTATATAATAATAAGGAAAAATTATAAAATAAATCGGAAGTGAATGAAGAAACTATTGTCATAAAAATAGGTGTACTACAGATACCTGCTTTTTTTTTTTTTTTTTTTTTTTTTTTTTTTTCAACCCATCAATTTCACCATAGAATAACTAACTATAGGGGAGAAAAGAAAAATAGTAATAATAAATCAAGAAATAAAAATAAAAATTAAAGTACATCTTTAAGTAAGAAATTTAGTATAAGAAACTTCAAATAATATAACCTTAATTATGAAGAACAAAACAATTCAGATTTCATATTTAGATCCATCATTCGACTTCTGCTTAAATATGACAACTAGTATTATAGAAGACAATAACAATTTATTAACTCCTAGAAAAATTAAAGCAAATAAATGCTGAAATAGGAAAAGATGAAAATTATGATAAAAAAGATAATAACAAAGAATCATGAATCATTGATAGTAGAACAAGAATAAACTTATCAAAAAATACAAAATCACAATCAAACGTTTAAAAAGTTTCTAATAGATAAATTATATATCCAATACAATCCGATAGAATTTACAAGAAGGATAAGTACAAAGGAATATGTAAAAATAATTTTTCTATTAGAGAAGTGTTTTACGCTATAAATATATAAAAAAAATTTAATTTTTCACTTATTATCTCTGTAAAAAAAGGGCTTTAAATTAGTAATGGAAACATGTAGCAAAAAAAAAAAAAAAAAACTACTCTAAATATTTAAAAAACAATAAATTAATTAAAATGAAATTAAATTAATGTTCATTGGTTCTAACTTAATGATAGCAGATCCATTAAACCAAAAGTATTTCTGGATCCAGGCTCAAATACTATTTGGATTTCATCATGAAAATATTGAAAAATGCCAAAATTAGGGAAAACGTTAAATATTGCAGTTATGTGCTTAATTACATCGTACATTATATTATTTAATGCAAAATATTTCTATTAGGTAGGATTATGCAGTGTAATGTTAAATGTTATCAATAATGTTAGACTATTTTTTTTTTTTTTTTAAAAAAAAAATAAAAATAAAAAAAAAAAAAAAAAAGATTATAAATAACATGTAATGATAAATTCTTAAATGAATGGGTCTTTCTTAAATAATAAAATAAATAAAATAAACACGTAATAAAATATAAAATTTAAATATCATTTGACAATTATAATAATAATAATTTGTATTTGTAATAATAATATTAATAATGAGTGTTTTTATTTTTAATAATAATAATAATAGTGATGATAGTTTGTATTTTTAATAATAATAATAATAATAATAATAATAATAATAATAATAATAATAATAATAATAATAATAATAATAATAATAATAATAATAATAATAATAATAATAATAATAATAATAATAATAATAATAATAATAGTGATGATAGTTTATATTTTTAATAATAATAATAATAATAATAATAATAATAATAGTGATGATAGTTTATATTTTTAATAATAATAATAATAATAATAATAATAATAATAATAATAGTGATGATAGTTTATATTTTTAATAATAATAATAATAATAATAATAATAATAATAATAGTGATGATAGTTTATATTTTTAATAATAATAATAATAATAATAATAATAATAGTGCTAATAATAGTAGCTATTGATGTTGTAATAGTAGTAATAATAATAAAAATAATATTGTTTATTATCCAAATACATTAAAAAATAATTTTGAATGAGTATTTATATAATAATTAAAAAGTAATAATTACAAACGAGTGTGTGTCATTTCGCAAAATTTTTTGTGTCATTTCGCAAAAGTTCATTTCGCAAAAATTTCATTTCGGAAAAGTTTCATTTCGCAAAATTTTAATAAATAGATAAATAAATAATAAAATAAATAAATAAATAAATAATAAAAAAATAAAAAAAAAAGAATTATAAAATATAAAATAAAAAAAAAAAAAATATAAAATAAAAAATAAAAAATAAAAAAAAAAAATATAAAACACAAAATATAAAATATAAAATAAAAAAAAAATATATATATATAAAATAAAAAATAAAAAAAATAAAAAATATAAAATATAAAATATAAAATAAAAATAAAAAATAAAAAAAAAAATATATATATATATAATAAATATATATATAAAATAAAAAATTAAAAATAAAAAATATAAAATAAAAAATAAAAAAAAAATAAAAAAAATATAAAAAATAAAAAATAAAAATAAAAAATATAAAATAAAAAATAAAAAAAAATAAAAAAAAATATAAAAAATATAAAATAAAAATATAAGATATAAAATAAAAATAAAAAAATATAAAATAAAAAATAAAAATAAATAAATAAAAATATAAAAAATATAAAATAAAAATATAAAATATAAAATAAAAAAAAATAAAAAATATAAAATATAAAATATAAAATAAAAAAAAATATAAAATATAAAATATAAAATATAAAATATAAAATATAAAATATAAAATATAAAATATAAAATAAAAAAATAGATACCACCTAAAATCATCCTAATTTTGTGCTACTTTTAACTCCCTTTTTTATGATGTCCTCATCTTTTTTTTTTTTTTTTTTTTTTTTTTTTTTTTTTACTGAATTATTTATAAATATTTCTTTTATTAAAAAAATTTATTAGCAATTTAAGATTTTTAAAATACTGCGCAAGGACTTAAAAGGTGTAAAATGATCAATTAATTATTTAAATATTATTTTCTAATATTTTTTTTAATAATTATTTTTAAATTTAACAATTATATTTTAAATTATTATCCTTTACATCTTTTAAATTATTAATACTTATTTTTTTTATATATATAAAATTCTTATATATATTTTAAAAAATTATAAAACGTTTAAAACATATGATAAAATATTTTATTTTTTTAAAGCGTTAATTCTAATGAATATTTATTATTATATAATGTATATTTAATATATATATGTCCAAATATATATGTATATTTTTTTAAAAAAATTTAATTTTAAAATTTATTTATTTATTATAGTTTTATATATTTATTTTTATTTATTTAGTTTTTTATTTAAATTTTATATATTATTTATTTATTTTATTATTAATTTATTTATTTATTAAAAATTTTGCGAAATGAAACTTTTTATGTAAATTTTCCGAAATGAAACTTTCCGAAATGAAATTTTGCGAAATGCTCCTCCCCCATTACAAACAATTGTTAATAATAATTTATTTTTTTTTTTTTTTTTCTCTTATTATTATTATTTTTTTTTTTTTTTTTTTTTTTTTTGTTCTGTTTTATTTTTAAGTTTTGAAATGAAACCATTTTATAATTATTATTTTTCATTTATTATATTATATAAAAAACAATTTATTTATTTTCTTTTTTTTTTTTTTTAAAAAAAAAAAATAAAGACAAAAACAAAAACCATTAATTAAAAAATTAAAAAATTAAAAAATTCTTGCCTATAGAATTTATTTATTCTCATAAAAGAAGAGAGGTGTTTAAAACTTAGAATTAAATATACTTTATATATATATATATATATATAATAGATTAAACAAATAAAGCATTTAGAAAATATTTAGAATATAATGATATTTTAGACGCTTTAACCAAAGGTAATAACAATTAATACTAGAAATCATTCTTTCTCTTAATATACAAAATGAAAGATATATATTTTATGTCTTAATGTATTAATGAATAGTATATATTATATTTTATTATATTATTTAATTAATACAACAATTTAAAAAAAAAAAAAAAAAAAAAAAAAAAAACTCTATTATATATATATTAAACATAAAAATAATTTTAGTTGATTTAAATGAAGAATCTGAAAATTAATGGAACAGAAATACATTATTTAATAAAAGTCAAAATTATAAAATAACCCAATTTTAAATCCAATTTTATATATATATATTAAAATAAATTTATAAAATAAAACAAAAAAGACTTTGACTTTAAAAAAATTTATTAATATTATTTATTTATGTCGAGAAAATTAATTAATTAAAAAAAAACTTGTATATTTATATTCATTAAATATCTAAAAAAAATAAAAAAAAAATAAAAAATAAAATAAAATAAAAAGGAAATGATATTTATTTCCAAAAAAAAAAGAATACTCTACACATATATAGTCATTCCCATTTATACATATATATATGCAATTAATAAATATGCATTTATTTAGAAGAAGTATAAATTAACCGTCATTATGAATATAAATACTTTCATTTCTTTCATTTCATTTCATTTCAATTTTTTTTTTAATTATATTTATTATAGTCTTCCAAATTAAACTTAATAATTGAATATATATTTTAAATAATTTTATAATATATATATCTTTAAATTTGATTATTTATTATTTTAATACTTATTTTAATTTTTATTAAAAAATTAATTTTTAAATATGTCTTTTAAATATGTTTCTTAAAACAAAACTATGAAGTAAAAAAAAAAAAATAATAATAAATAAATATAAATAAAATAGTATGAAATATCTAGGGTATAATTTTTTTTTAGATGACTTTTAATAATAATAAGCTTTTTTTTTTTTTTTTTTAAAAAAAAATAAAATATATATACGCTTATTCAATTTACTTATAATAATTATTAATTGAAATTGCTTTCTATGTATATGTATATATTTTATGCAATATGTAATATCATAAAAAATTGAAAGATAAAAAAAAAAAAAAAAAAAAAAAAAAAAATTACTTTTTAGTTCTTTTTCTTTTTTGGGTGACATTATCTTTATTTATAGGTTTTTTAGTTCCTTTTGAATTGATTTTATGATGACTTGTTGATGGTAATGATAAATCTTTTTGAGGTACTGGAATATTATTTGAACTGCTACTTGAAACTTCGGAAAAATCTCTTTTACGATGTAGAAAATCTACAATAGTTTTCTTTCCTTTGTTCTTTAAAAATTGAATTATAATAATGATAATATTAATAATAATAGAAAAGTGAATATTATTATTTATTTTTAATAGGAATTTGTTAATTAATTAAAAAGAAATAGAAAAATACATTTAATAATAATAATAATAATAACAATAATAATAATAATAATAATAATAATAACAATAATAAATAAAATAAAACAAAACAAAACAAAACAAAACAAAACAAAATAAAATAAAATAAAATAAAACAAAATAAAATAAAATAAAATAAAATAAAATAAAATAAAATAAAATAAAATAAAATAAAATAAAATAAAATAAAATAAAATAAAATAAAATAAAATAAAATAAAATAAAATAAAATAAAATAAAATAAAATAAAATAAAATAAAATAAAATAAAATAAAATAAAATAAAATAAAATAAAATAAAATAAAATAAAATAAAATAAAATAAAATAAAATAAAATAAAATAAAATAAAATAAAATAAAATAAAATAAAATAAAATAAAATAAAATAAAATAAAATAAAATAAAATAAAATAAAATAAAATAAAATAAAATAAAATAAAATAAAATAAAATAAAATAAAATAAAATAAAATAAAATAAAATAAAATAAAATAAAATAAAATTGTTCATAATTACTTTAGGATTATCTAATTTTTCACGTTGTTTTACTAATTGACGCATAACAGGATCTTCATTATCATGTTTTATAACTAAAATTTTATTGTTATTTTTTTTTTTTTTACATAAATAAATATTATATTAATAGAAAAAATACATTTTAATACAAATATTAATACATATTCAATAGATAAATATCAAATATATATTCATGTATATATATATAATTTATAATAGAATATTTTAATAATTACATGTATATTTTTGGTTACTGTCTTTTGGGTATACTTGTTTTAAAGGAAATCCTTTTGAAAAATTACATTCAACATTTTTAAAATTATTTTTATCTGAAACAGGAAGATTTGCCAGATACTCCATTATTAATAATAATTAATATGATTTCATAATTTTATTTGAATAAATATAACATTTGAATTTTAAAAATTGTTTTTTTTTTTTTTTTTTTTGCTAAAACTGAAATCAATTTTATTAAATATTTTACTGTTTTGTAAGAAAAAAAAAAAAAAAAATAAAAATAAATCTTGGTATTTATTATAATTTTTATATTTATTGTATTAATTATTAATTTATTTTTGATAATGAATCGCTTATTTTATTAAAATAATAAATAAAAACAATTTATATTATTTAAAATTTTGTATAAAATTATTTTCAATTGAAAATTTCAGAATATATAATATTTCCCCTTCAAAATTTTTATTAAGAAAAAAAAAAGATATATATTAAATATACCTATTAAAGAATTTTAAAGAAAAAATAAAATCAAAAAAAAAAAAAAAAAATAAATATATTAAATTGTTCTATATAATTTTATTATTAAATATAATATAAAAATTTTTTGATTTATATATGAAAATATATTATATGTATATAAAATAATATATATTATTAAATATATAAATTCGAAAAAAAAAAATTTTTTTTTATTCTAATTCATTTTTTTTAGAGCTATATATTATATATTATATATTAATATATAATATATAATATATAATTTTTTAATTATAATGAATTAGAAAATAATATGTAAATTGTTAAGAGTCATGAATTTGTGGTTTATAATTATGTCAATTTTATTAATATATTTTATGATAAAGAGTTACCAATATTAAATTATATTAATTTACATGCTTTTATATTAACATATTGTGGCTTATACATTACATTACATACATTACATTTTAATACATTTAAACTCATATTTCACATATTCTAACATTCCCCCCTAAACCAAGTTATTCTACTAAATGAATAATTTTGGTTTATAGGTGAATATGTACATAGCAATACATAACAATAATACTTTGTGAAATTTATATCATTATTCTAAATTTTAATTAACTATTAAATTTCTATTTCATATTATATCATTAATTGAATTTTATATATATACTTTATGTATATTATTTGCTAATTTTATCTTAGATATTTATATTATTACCCATTGTACGTTTTTGTGGTTAAAACGCCTAAAACCTTTATAATTTGGGTATTTTTAATATTAAAAATTATTTAAATATGGATTGGACACCTATCTGGGTTTACACCATCCTATTATATTATATTAAGGCAACCTCGTTGGGATTCACGCCAAATTAATAATGACAACACATGGTTTACCTCTTTGGTTTTACGTACTCTTGACAACTCATGGATTAACTCTTTGGTTTTTACGTCATTTTATTTATTTTAATTAGTTAAAAATTTTATTTTCTTTAATAAAATAGTTTGTAATATTCAAAAATAATTTATAATAATCAATTAATGCTTATGATAATTTCATTTATTAAGAGTCTCAAAATAATATGTTCATTTAATATATTTCACGTTTCTTTTTTTTTCTTTAAGCGTGTTAACTTCATGTAGGGGAATTTCTTGTATTAAGTTATTAGATATTTACGCGTTTTCAGAATTTTTGAAATTTAGTGATCTAAATTTCAATCTTGATCAATTTTGATTTAAATTCCAAAAAATTGACATAATGGCAACCTTTATCATAATATTCTTCTTTTAACTTCTTTATGTCCTTCTTGACATAATATTGTTTCCGGCAAAAAATTCTTTTGCTAAGAATCTTTTTAAGAGTCAGATGAGACTCTTAATCTGTTAAGAGTCATGAATTTGTGGTTTATAATTATGTCAATTTTATTAATATATTTTATGATAAAGAGTTACCAATATTAAATTATATTAATTTACATGCTTTTATATTAACATATTGTGGCTTATACATTACATTACATACATTACATTTTAATACATTTAAACTCATATTTCACATATTCTAACATAAATAGTTATATATATATTTTTTAATTTCCAGTGTGTACCGCCCTTTAATCCCCCAAGACATAGGAACATTAAGGTAGTCACAACTGATCGGTATTCTTTCGCAGGGAGGATATTGAATAGTTATAAAAAAAAAAGATTGAAAAAAACGGATATCTAAATAAAAGTTGTATTATACATTTGATCAATTAAATATTAAAATATAAATTTTGATTTAAAAATATAAATTTATATTATTATTATTTTATTGATAATAGTTAAATTTATACTTTTTTTTTATAGTAATATAACTAAATTTATGGAGAAATATATTAACATTGTAAACATAAAAAATATGGAAAATAAAAATTGACAACCTATACAATCAATATAAAAATTTAGTCTTAAATTATAATCAATTATTCATTAATATTTAATAAAAAATATTTATGATTCATTTTATATAAATATAGATATTATTTAAGTTAAGTTATCTGTAATAAATGTGGATAATTATTTATCTTAATGTATTTATTAAATATGATACAGTTATTAAGTAATTATAATAATATTGAGAATAAAGTTATTTTATAATAATTATTAAATTAAGATATTAATTAAAATTAAAGAAAAAAAAATATAAAATATAAAAAAATTATATTTTTTAAGTTGTATTATATAATATTATATGCATTATATGGATGATTCATTTTTAAAGGCCCTAATTAAAATAAATAATTTTATGACATGACATTATTAATATTTATATAAATGAAATATAAATGAAATATATATTAATTATTAACCTTTTAATTATATATATATATTCTTTTCTCTTTCATTTATTTATTTATTTATTATAAATATTGTATTAATTTGAATGCTTCAAATATTAATTATTTTTGTGATGTATTAAATTATATCGTTTAATAATCATAATAATAATTATAAATAGAATAAAAAAAAAAGTACTTCTTTTCTATAGATATAAAGTATTATGATATATGATATATTCTAAAAAATATCATTGAAATTTGATTGATTTTATCATTTAATGTAAAATTATTAACAGGGAACAAATATATTTAAATAGTATAACATTTATTTTAATAATAATCAAAAAGAATTAAATAAAATACTCTAATAGATTATTATAATAATAAATAAATAAATAAATAAATAAATAAATAAATAAATAAATAAATAAATAAATAAATAAATAAATAAATAATGAGAAACTATTTTTTATTGATTCATTAATAGGTGATGTAACCTTTAAAATAAAGGTTTTACCACAATAATTTATATCCAAATTTAACTATTCCCGAGAATCAAGTACATTAAAAAAAAAAAAAAAAAAAAAAAAGAAATAAATTAATCGGTATATTTTGAAAATAACGTTATTTATACTCTCAAAACTAAAACTTGAAAAATGAATTTATAAAAATATTATTACTATTAATAAATTATTTAAATTTTTTAAAAAAAAAACTTAATATTCATTTTAGAAAGAAATTATCGATCATAACTATTTTATAGATATTAAATAATAATAATAATAATAATAATAATAATAATAATAATAATAATAATAATAATAATAATAATAATAATAATAATAATAATAATAAAAAAAAAAAAAAATAATAATAATAATAATAATAAAAAAAAAAAAAAAAAAAAAAAAAATAATAATAATAATAATAATAATAAAAACCATAAATTTTTTTAATAATGATTATATAAATATAATATATATATTCATAAATAAAAATCAAATATATGTTATAAAAAAAAAAAAAAAAAAAAAAAAATACACATATATATTTATATATTATATTATATTATTAATCTGATAATCATAAATTTTAATTTTTGTTGGTTATATTGTGTCAGGAATGACCAAAAGAAATTAAATATTTAAATATGATATTAAAAAAAAAGTTTAATACCAAAATCATTTTTTTTTTTTTTTCAATAAAAATTTTAAATAAGTTTTATTTCATTTATTTAATTTTTTTTTATTATATATTTATTTTTTATTATCTGTTTAAATATAATTTATTTTAAATTCAATTATTAAAGTTTTAACATAATTTCTTTCTATTATATATATATATTATTATTATTATTATTATTTTATCTTTATTTTAATGATATTTATAGATTAATTATTTAACTTTTCAAAAGTAGTTAATATATTAAAAATTTTTATTATACTAGTTTTATATTAATATATATGAGATTTTACTAAAATATGCAATGAAAGTGAAGGAAGTACATTCATAAAAAATAAAGAAAATACCTTTTTTATGAGTTTCTCAATTCTTATTAGACAGTGTAACTTTTATTATAGTCATAGAAGGAAGTTTATAAATAATAAATAATATAATTAATTCATTGCATATATATATATATTTTTTTTTTTTATTATTTATTTTTAAATAAAGTAGAAAGAAACTATTTAAATATTTGATAAACTAATTAATGAAAATTCTTTTTCTGTTATATATTATGATTGATATTATCTCTTTCTGTTTAATGATTCTATTTTTTTTTTTTTTATTTTTTTTTTTTATTGTTTAAAAGAAAAAAAAATAATAAGTGAAAAAAATTGTAATATTATTAAATAAATAAAATATATAATAAATTGAAGAGTTTAGGTTAACAGAACGACATAATACTTTATGTAAGAGATAAAAAAAAAATAATATATGTAAAATATTTCTACTACTACAACTACTACTAATAATAGTAATAATAATAAAATTGTTATTTGTTATGTAAAAGTAAAAAAAAAAAAATTATTTTCTTATTTAATAAATTAAAAAAATATACTTTATAATTATACCTATTTTTTTAATTTAATGCATGAAATTATTAATTAAACAAAACAAATTTACTATATATATAGTAATGATTCATTAAATATATATATATATATATATTTTATTAATTATTTTTTATAATATTAAATAAATTTACTTTTTTTAAATAATAATAACAATTATAAGTATATTTTTTTTTAATAGGTTATATAATAATTTTTTTATTTGCATGATATATATAATTTTTTTTAAATAGTTTATATTTTTTTTTTTTTTTTCTAGAAATATATTATATTTAAATGGATAGATTAAAATAAATATGTTCATGTAATATGTAATGCGTTATAATTATTATTTAATATTGTCTAATATTTAATTATTAACTAATTATTATTCTATAGTATAAAATTAAAATTAATTAGAATTATCAATACTTGGATCATAATAGAAATTTAAATTATCACACATGGGTTCCTCATATTTTATCATATCTTTACGTGGAAGAATTCCAAGAACTTGTGCCCATAAATTTAATGCTTTCTTTTGATATTGGTCAATATATTGCTTAACTTTTAGCTTTAAAGCATCAAAATCTGTATTTTTAATAATCTCTGGTAATTCTTCCCAACTATCAAAATAAACAAAGAGACCTTCAAATTCTTTATTATACCATTCAACATAATTAGTTAAACCATCAGGTATATCTTGTAAATGCTTTTCAGCAAAGTAATAACTTCCTTCTTTAATTAATTCTCTGAATAATTTTTCAGAGGGTACAATCATTGCTACACCGTATCTGAAATTTTCCATCATTTTCATAATAGAAACTTGATAAGGTAACATCAACACTGCTTTATAAGTTGCAAGAACTAAAGGACCACCATATCTGTGGGGTAATTGTGCTAATGGAATATTAAGTTCTTTCAATTTCGGAATAGCAAGTTTTTTATCTTGGTTTGTATGTTCAATCACTGCTATTTCTTCATGCGTTTCATTATAAGTTTTTCCCATTACTTCTGGAGGAGCAAATCCAAGTGGTCTAATTAAATAATAATTAGGAATAAATACACCCTTTATACAAGCATGGAATACTTCATAAGGATTATTTTCCACAACAGTTAAATCTTTATTTTCTACAACAGCTTTTCCTAATTTTTCGTAATAATCCACTTTATTTTCTTCCTTTACAAATATATCAAATCTTTAATTAATATTAATATAAATAAATATATATTAATATATAATAATAATGATGATAATAAAAAAAAAAAAGTCCAATTATTTTTTTTTTTTATATTATTTTTATAAAGTATATTTACTGATAAATCATACCTATTTGTTATCTCTAAAACTACTTTTGCACTACAAGGATTAGTAAAATATATATAAGAATCAGGTATAATATCACTTATAACAATATAATCATATTGGGAACACTTTAATTTAACAAAAGATTTACATTTGTCTTCTTCAAAACAATCTGGCCTATTTTCAAAAGAATACTTTTTATTATTATTATTATTATTATTATTATTATTATTATTATTGTTGTTGTTGTTGTTGTTGTTGTTTTCATTATAATTATTATTATTATTAATGTTTTCATTATAATTATTATTATTATTATTATTATTATTATTATTATTATTTTATTATTATTATTATTATAATAATAGTAATAATTCAATTAGTCCTTGTTCTAACAAAAAAATTTTTTTTTTTTTCAACATTTAATATTAAATATATATATATATAGTATATACATATAGTACTTACTGAAGGCTTATATAAAGATACATTGAAACTTAAAAGTTCGGCAATAATTTTAAAATTTGAAATAGTACCGTCATGTCTTGAAACATATAAAATATTTTTATTGAATTCAATTTTTTTTGTTACAGTTTTTTTATTTACTTCACTGACGATTTTGCTTTTATTTATTTCAAAAAAATTAGAAATATTAAGTAATGTAATAAAGATTAATGTACATAATAATATTATAATTGAAAGTTTGAATATAAGATTAGTATTTTTATGCATTTATATTATTATTATTACTTTAAATATGCTTTTTTTTGTATCTGTATCTGTTTATTTATTTATTTATTTATTTATTATTATTTTTTAAAAAATAATATATTTAATTTTCTAATTTAAAGTATCCTTTGAAAATTATAAAATAGTGAAAAAAAATAAATTTGTATATAATATATTACTAAAACATTATATAAATTTAAATAATTTAAAAAAAATATTAATGATAATAGAGTAAATAATGTTATTTTTAACTAAAATTCAAGCTTTAATTCTCAAAAATTAAATATTTTAATTTTTTATAATAATTTAAAGAAACAATTAATGAAATAAAATAAACTTAAAACAAAAAATTATAAAATATATTAAATTTTTAAAATATTATGAATAACTTTTTTAATTTTTACCATACAATTAACCAAAAAAATAAAAATAAAAAAAAAAAAAATTTTTTTTATTAAATATTTTCATTTAATTAAAAATAAAAATTTCATATATTAATATATATTTTAATATATACAGTATATTTCATATGAAAAGCTTTTCTTTATCTATTCAATATATAAAAATATAAAAATTATTATATTTCCCATTAAATGAAAAAATTTAATATATTTATATTTAATATATATATTTATATATATTTTTAATTATATTACATTTGTAATCTCTAAGTTATTATAAAAAAATTATTATGAAAAAAAAAAAAAAGGTTTATATATAAATATTCTTTTTATATAAATTTTAGACAATTCCATTATAATATTATAACAATATTAATATCATTATATATAATAAAATTATTTGTAAACTATATTACTTATTATAAATAACTTTCACGACAAGAGCATATCATTTTTTTATAGATACAAATATTGTAAATATTTTGTAATAATAATAAAAATTTTATTATTAATTAAATATTTCGGAGCATCAACACTGAAAATGCAGTTTAGACAGGTTAGCAGGGCCAATGCCTCTGAAGGAGAAGACCATAATTTCTTTCAAGATAGTCAATTCAAACCCTTAACCGAAATAAGTAATATGGAGGTAAGGTTCGTTGCAGAGGAACTTTTTTCTGAATTTATTTATACACTTTTTATTTTAAATATTACTTTTTTTCTATTTCACATTACAATTTTAAATATTATTTTTGATCTAATTGAACAAAGTAATAGTTGTTATTTTTATTAATTCTGTGTTTTTTTTTTTTTTTTTTTTTTTTTTTTTTTTTTTTTTGAATATAATATTCATGTAATTAATAAATGAAAAAATAAATAAAGATTAAAGTTTTCAATAATTATGGCTGTAAAAAAAAATTAAATCTTTATAATTGTTGGTTAAATATTAAAATCTTTATAATGGTTGGTTAAATATTAAATCTTGGTAATGGTTGGTAAATTTTTTTTTTCTCATTAAAATAAATTTAATTTATTCATCAGATTTAATTAATTTTATTATATATTTTATATATGTTAATTACACTTTAGTTTTTATTTAAAAATATAGTTTTATTTATTTATTTGTTTACTTTATTTATTTATTTTAAAGACCATTATTTTCTAATTCATAAATGGTTAGTACATTTTATATACTCAATCATGTGATTATTCATTTGTTACACAATAGAATTACATTACATATATTTATATTTATTTAATTCATTTATTTATATAATAACAATATATTTTATATATTTTATATATTTTATATATTTTATATATTTTATATATTTTATTTATTTTATATATTTTATTTATTTTATATATTTTATATATTTTATTTATTTTATATATTTTATATATTTTATATATTTTATATATTTTATATATTTTATATATTTTATATATTTTATTTATAGTTTATATAGTATAATATTCCATACATTTTATATTTTATATTTTATATTTATATATATTTTCTATATTTAATACTTTTATTTATATTTATTTAATATTTATATTTTATATTTATATTTTATATTTTTTATATTTCATATTATTTATTTTTTAGTTATAAATATTTAATCTTTTATTTCAACAAAAATAATAGTAATAATAATAATAATAATAATTAAAATAAATTATAATAGTTTATATCTTGTATAAAAAATTATTGCACGCATGTATGCACTTGTATGCACTCACATAAGTATCAATAAATAATTATTAATTCGAAATCTTTTTTTTTTTAACTTTTTTTAAAATTTTATTTTTAATTGAATTATTCAATTTTATTATTAATACTATTGGTACTATCTTAAATGTATTATATATATTTATATATATATATTTTTTTTATTTATTTATTAAAATTTATTGCATTAAAATAAATAATATATTATATGTATATTATATTTATTATATATTTATAATATTTATAATTTTGAAAATAATTAATTATAAATTTATTTCTTATTAGTTAAAATAATTAAAACATAGAATATTCGTTTTCTATTTTTTTTTTTTTTATAATTATTATAATTATTATTATTAACATATTATTATTAACTAATTATTCCTTAGTTATTAACCAGGTAATATTTAATCAATAAACTAATTATTAATTTCAAAAATATTTTTTATAATAATAATATTCAATATATATATATTTAATATTAAAAAGTATTCTTAATATTTTTATTTTTAATGTATATCTAAAGAATAAGTATATACATTTGTATAATATATATTTATAAAATGAAGTTGTTGAATAATGATATATATAATTTTGATTATTTGATTATTTCTTTTCAAAAATATTCAAATTTTTAAATTACTATTTTAATAATAATAACAACTATTAATAAATAGTTTATAAATAATAATAAATTAATAGTAAATTAAATAAATAAGAAATAATAGTAATTGAATGTTTATTTTTATTAATATTATTATTGCTAAAATTTTGGAACTAATCTTTCATTTATTTACCATTAATAAATAAATAAATAAATAAATAATAAATAAATAAATAAGATTAAAATCAAAAATTGTTTTTGGTTTATTTCATTATAAAGAAATTTTTTTTTTTTTTTTTTTTTTTTAAATAAAAAAAATAATAAATTAAATATTATTACGGATAAAAAATATAAATTAATTTTTTTTAAACAATCTATAAATTTTCTAATAATTAATGATGAATATAATTAATTTGATTTATAATAAAAATCTTTGTTATCACAAAGAGGATCCTTATTTTTAATCATATTTTTACGTGGAATAACATCTAACACCTGTGCCCATAAATTTAATGCTTTCTTTTGATATTGGTCAATATATTGCTTAACTTTTAGCTTTAAAGCATCAAAATCTGTATTTTTAATAATCTCTGGTAATTCTTCCCAACTATCAAAATAAACAAAGAGACCTTCAAATTCTTTATTATACCATTCAACATAATTAGTTAAACCATCAGGTATATCTTGTAAATGCTTTTCAGCAAAGTAATAACTTCCTTCTTTAATTAATTCTCTGAATAATTTTTCAGAGGGTACAATCATTGCTACACCGTATCTGAAATTTTCCATCATTTTCATAATAGAAACTTGATAAGGTAACATCAACACTGCTTTATAAGTTGCAAGAACTAAAGGACCTCCATATCTGTGGGGTAATTGTGCTAATGAAATATTAAGTTCTTTCAATTTCGGAATAGCAAGTTTTTTATCTTGTTCTGTATGTTCAATCACTGCTATTTCTTCATGCGTTTCATCGTAAGTTTTTCCCATTACTTCTGGAGGAGCAAATCCAAGTGGTCTAATTAAATAATAATTAGGAATAAATACACCCTTTATACAAGCATGGAATACTTCATAAGGATTATTTTCTACAACAGTTAAATCTTTATTTTCTACAACAGCTTTTCCTAATTTTTCGTAATAATCCACTTTATTTTCTTCCTTTACAAATATATCAAATCTTTAATTAATATTAATATAAATAAATATATATATTAATATATAATAATAGTGATGATAATAAAAAAAAAAAAGTCCAATTTATTTTTTTTATAATATTTTTATAAAACATGTTTATTGATAAATCATACCTATTTGTTATCTCTAAAACTACTTTTGCACTACAAGGATTAGTAAAATATATATAAGAATCAGGTATAATATCACTTATAACAATATAATCGTATTGGGAACATATTAATTCAACAAAAGATTGACATTTATCTTTTTCAAAACAATATGGTCTTTTTTCAAAGCCATACTTTTTATTATTAATTACCATTAACAACATGGTCATAGTCATTATCATTATCAATATCATTATAATAATTATTATTATAAATATAATTAGTCTTTCTTTATTAAATTAATTTAATAAAGAAATTATTTTTCTTTATTTTTGTTATATTATTTATTCTATATAAATTTTAACTTTAAAAATATATTACTTACAGGAGGTCTCATCAACGTAACATTGAAACTTAAACGTTGAGCAATATTTACAAAGTTTGAAACAGTGCCATCATGCCTTGAAACATATAAAATACTTCTATTGAATTCTGATTTTCTGATTATAGTATTTTCGCTTGTTGTACTGATAACATTATTACCATGTATTTCAATAAAATTGGAATAATTAAATAAGGTAATATAAAAAAATAATAATATTGATATTAAAATAATAAATTTGTATTTAATATCAGTTTTTACTTGCATTTTATTTAATTATAATTATTTTTATTATTGTTATTATTGTTATTACTGTTATTATTGTTATTATTGTTATTATTGTTATTATTTTAAATATACTTTCTGTTCCTTTTTCTGTTTATTTATTTTAACAAATAATATGTTTATTTATACATATAACAAAAAAAAAATACTAAAATAAATATGGTAAAGTAATAATTATTTAAAATTGAGATTTAAGCTTTAATTCTATTCAAAAATAAAAAAAAAAAAAAAAATAAAAAAAAAAAATATATATATATATATATATATATTTTTTATTATTAATTTGTTATAAAAAAAAAATTATAAATATTTTACAAAATTAAAAAAAATATATATATATTACAAATATTAATATATACTTTATATATATACTTAGCATATTTTAATATATATTTCAATTTATATTTTAATTTATTTATTTCTTATTTTTAATTTAATAAATTAATAAAAAAATTGAATATTTTCGATTTTACTATATAATTCTATAATCAAACCGATTTTACAATTTTAAAATGATAAGAATTTTTTTTTTTTTATATATATATATATAGATGATTATATTATTATATCAAGTTCTTTTATAAAATAAACATCAAAGTTCATTGCTTTAGCAAAACTCTAATCATCCTTCATTATTTGTATTAGTAGATTTTGAATAGTTATAACATAGAATATACATTATTATCAATATTATTTTATCACTAATATTTGCCACATTTATATTCATTATCACTATTTTATATATTTTATAATAATAATCTATATTATATATAATATTTTATTTATATGAATTATAGAATATTATTAAATTATAATATTTGAATTTTTAATAAATTTTTTTGTTTTCTTAAAGTTATGTTCTTAATATTGCTATAAAAAATTTTTTTGTATAAATCTTTTGACAATTCCAGTTAATACTTTAATAATCTATTAATATAAATATATATAATAAAACTTTTTTTATACTATTCTATATATTATAAATAACTACCATAACAAGAACATATCATTTTTTACAGGTTTAAAAAATTTTGTAATTTAAAAAAATTTATGATAATAATAAGAATTTTATTATATATAATAAAACTTTTAATATTTTTAAATTATAATTTATATATTAAAACTAAAATTAAAACTTGGGTCAAATCCAAGAAATTATCTTATTTTTATTTAATGTGACTTTTTTTTTTCTTTTTACCGAAATAATATCATTTATTAAAAAATTAATTTATCATATTTATTTAAATTTTATTGTATATATTAAATAATTTTTAAAAACTTAAATATCATATTTATATTTAATTAATTTAGAATATGGCTTGTAAATTATGTAATAACGCCACATTACTTTAACATTTTTATACACTTTACATAAATAAATAATATAAAAATAATAAATTAAATATTCAATTTTTTAAAATATTAAAAAAAATAAAATAATTTCAAATAATAATAAATAGTTTTATAATTAAAAAAAAAAAAAAAAAAAGAATAATTAACATTAATTCAGAATAAATAATTAAATAATAAATAATTAAATAGTTTAATATTTTTTATTTTTTAACTATTAAATAAAATAATTTTAAGGCATATATAATTAAATATACTTTTTAGAAAGATTAATTAAAAAATTTAATAAAAAATGTTAATAATTGAAGTAAGTGGAAAAGAACAAATTATCATTAATATAAAATATTAAAAATAATTTTTCATCTAAAAAAAAAAAAAAAAAAAAAAGATAATGTAAAAGTTTATAAATATACTGAATATGAATCTTTAAATAAATGAGAAAATCTTTCATTATTTTAAATGATAAGAATGAAATTTTAAAATATGAAAGCTTACATTATCATCTCGAAAAATAATTTGATACATCTATATCTATAACAAGACATAAAATTAAAAAAAAAAAAAAAAAAAAAAATAAGAAAACATCTAATTTCTTTGGATATAAAAAATTAAAACGTATATTTAATGAAATTTCTTAAGAAATGGGTTTTATATGTCCTGAATATAGTACAATTAGATCTCAAAAAAAAAAAAAAATAAAAAAAAAATAAAAATAAAAATAAAAATAAAAATAAATAAATAAATAGTTAAATCATGATATAACAATATTTGATGAAATTCCTAATGTATCAGAATATTTATAAAACAGAAAGAGGTAAGGATTTTATGATATTCAAAAATCTTAATCAAAGAAATTTTTTTAATCCCTATTCTAAGCCAAACTATTTATACATTATAATAAAGATATATTTGTCGACGGTTCATATTTGGATGCGGTTTTATACCAAAATCAGTTCAAAACTAGTCTAAAACCAGTATCAAATAAGCTACGCAATTTGATGTGTATTTTATGCTAAAAAAAAA
>JACVTC010000007.1:2202500-2242500 GCA_016946835.1 Neocallimastix lanati (nom. inval.)
TATAAATATGTTACTACGATAATGTTACATATATAAAAGAATAATATTGAATAATTCGTTATTAACATAAAACTTATTACTTCTATTGTGTTTTTATCACTTTGGAGTTTGACTTCCCTAACAGATTAAGAGTCTCAAACAAAAAGAGACTCATTTTATTAATTAAATATTATATAACGTTTTAATAATATATATATTTTAATTTTAATTTTTTAACTTCTAAATATTTTTATTTGATGTTTCAAAGAATGGCTAAAAAAAAAAAAAAACTAGAAGATCTACTAGTGGATACATATCTTTTTTTTTGATTTTTCCTTTGGAAATAGTCCTATATCATCGGAAAATTTAATTTACAGAAAAACTGTTAGCACTATCTTACGACCGAAGCTGAGTATGTTAGAATTACCGAATATGTTAAATAAGGTATTTGGTTTAAAAATCTTATTTAAAGAAATGTTTAATAAAGAAATAAAATTTTAAAAAAAAAAAAAATTATGGTTGATAAATAAAGCGGGCATAGTAAATTGCTCAGGATACATTCTCTAAAGGAAGATGTACGCCTATAGATATACGATGCTATACAAATTTATTAATACTGAAAGTATGTTAGTTTGTCCTTTAACTAAAAGCATTTCAGGAGTCCAAATAACCAAATTTTCAAATTTACAAATTTAATTTTTCAAAAAGAATAATAATGATTAAAATAAAATAAATATTATTTATATATTGAACAATTGTTATATAATACTTTATATAGAGGTGAATATTTGGATTAAGCAAAAAATTAAACATTGTACATTAAAGTATAAGGTATTATAAATATTTTATAATGTTTTACTATGTAATAATTTGTATGTAACTTTATTTTATAAAATTTAAGAACAAAAGTATTATAATAATAAGATAATATTATTTAAATAAAAGAATAATATTGAATAAATATTTATTAGCATTAAATTACTTATTTCTATTATATATTTATCACTTTGGAGTTTGCCTCCATAACAATAAAAAATATTAAATTATTTATTTATTAATAATATTTTTATAATCATTGTATAAATTTTTTTTTTTTTTTTTTTTTTTTGAATTCATTTATAGAATAAAATAAAATGAAAATATATTAAATATAATGGATAAATAAAAATTAAAGGATGTTATTCTACTTATATTTACTTATTATAAATTATAATGAATAATATGTAATAATCATTCATGTTTGAAATAAAAAAAAAATTAATAAAATAAAATTAAAACCATAATAATGTGCAATTCAACAGTATTGTGTAAAAGGATTTATTTTAAAAAATAAAATTAGTTTTGAAGTTTATTCAATAAATAAATAAATAAATAAATAAATAAATAAGTAAAATAAGTAAAATAAGTAAATAAATAAGTTATATTTATTATTTCTATGGTTAATTAAATAAATTTATATTATATGACTTTTTTTTTCATTTCTAAAATATATTTTGGTTTTAAAATATTTTCTGTTTAACACAATATATAAAAATATTTATATTAAATCAAATTTCAAATAGATTTAAAGTTTATTTAGAAAATTTTTATTTTTTTCTTCAATTCATTTTAATATATATTTATTAATTTATTAATATTTTATTATTATTATTACCATTTATATAACATATTTCAAGCTAGTTCAATATCAAAAAAAAAAAAAAAAAAAAATTATATTACATTAATATATATACAACAAAAAACAAAGTATAATATGAGAAATTTTACAAATTTTTAAATTTCCCAATATGTTTGGTATTATTATTATTATTATTCATAAAAATATTGATATGCATTTATTATTATTTTCTTATTCGTTTTGGTATTTTATTTTTGCAATTAATAAATTTAAGATAAACAAATGCCTTTAAAGATTGAAGATTACCATTGTATTGAATTCTTAAAATTATTAATACCTATTTATATATAAAACTATTTTTTAAACATTTATTATTGTCAATTATAATTTTATATTTTTATTTATTTATTTATTTATTTATTATTATTCATTTATTTATTTATTATTTATTTATTATTTATTTATTTATTATTTATTTATTTAAATTTTATTTTTTATTATACTTTTACTATTATATTTTGGTTATTATCATTTAGCAAAGTTATTGAGAGAAGGTTAATATCAAAATATAATTAAAAAAAAAAAATTAAAAAAAATATATATACATATTTATTTATTTTTGTATATATATATAAAAATATATATATAAAACTATTTAAGTATGTAATAATAAGTTTATATATAAAAATAATAAAAATAATTTTAGTATTAAAAATTTCTGTAAAAATTTTATGATAAGAAAATTTTAACCAATAAAATGCTTATGATAACAATTTTTTTTTATCTATTTTCATATTTCTTAATATCTTTAAAATTATTAGTAAGAAAATAATTATTAGCAAAAATTAAAAAGATTAAATATTTTTTTTTTTTTTTTTTTTTTACATATTTTATTTAATTAGTTATTTGACTTGTATTAATGTTATTTGATTATTTTTTTTATATTATAGTTCTTAAATTTTATATATAATATGATAAAATAATATCAACATATTATATGTATTAATGCAATGATTAAAATATCAAAATAATAATAATAATTAATGAAAATATTTTAATGAAGACAATTATGAAGTTTAAATTTAATCAATTAGGGTACTAATTCTATAATAAAAAGTCATTAGACTAACCCTCATTAGTTAAATAATTTTAAATTATCTTAATAATATTTATATATATATATATATATATATAATTTTTTTTTCTTTCTTTCTTTAATCTTATTGATAAATATATATATATCAATAAATGTAATATTTTTATAATAAAAATTAATCCTTTTATATGTAATATTATAATATTAATGTAGTTTAATAAAGTATTATTTTATGTATATATATATATAATGATTATTCTGTATTCATTTGTATATAGAAAAATATTAAAATTTATAAAAGCAAAAAAAGTTATAATTTGTAATGTAATAAGGTTAACGTATATATATATATAAAATATAAATTTCATTTTTTTTTTTTTCTATTTTTATTTTTTTTAATAATATTATTAAAAAGTAATATATTGAAAAATAAATTGCATCTTAATGTGTAAAAAAAAATATGAACATAGAGTTAAATAAGGACATTGATTAGGGTTTCATTATTTATTAAATAAATAGATAAATAAATAAGAATAAATATAATTATTAAAAGATTAACGTTATCAAAACATAAAATATTATATATATATATATATTTTTTTAAAAAAAAAAGAAAAAATATAAAGCATGATCAAATGTTTATTTCATTATTATATATTCTTATATGTATTATACTTTTTCTATCATATATATGTTTTAAATACATAATGTATAAATACTTTTTTTTTTTTTTTTTGTTTTTTAATACTTTTTATTCTATTTTTGATATATTTATCTTATCAATTTAATTGTAAATTGTAAATATAATATTTTATTTTAAAAAAAAAAATTAATGTAATAATTATTTTATTTATTTATATGTTAATATTTTTATAAACATATATATAGAATGTTAGTTGATAAGCTAATTCTTATTGATATACTATTTAAATTCTATATATTGATTAATATTATTCATTAATTAAAATATAAAACTAATATAAATATATAAAAAATATATAAATATATTATATTAATATGTTTGTAATATCTGATTTCTAAATGAATACTTTTTTTTATTTTTATTTTTTAAAAAATAATATTATAATATATAAATATAAAAGTTAAAAAGAAAAGATTAAAAAAGTGTTGAATTTATTTTTTTTTTAATTTAAAATTAAACTTTTTTGATATAATTTAAAGAAATGAAATTATTAAATCTCTTAAAAAATAAAATAGTTTAATAAATATTTATAATTATGCATACTTTTTTTTTTTTTTTAAAAAAAAAAATATATATTTTTATAAATAATTCAACTATTTAGTAAATTATTAAGAAATATTATTTTATGTTCTATTAATTATTTTTTATATTGAAAAGTTATTAATTATTAGTACTATTAATGTAAAAAATATATATATATATAACTGATAATTCTATTATATATATATATAATATCTATCTTGGTGGTTAATTGTTTTTCTTTTAATTAATATAAAAAAATAATTAAAATAATAATAAAATAAAATAAAAAAAAGTTTTTAAAATTAAAATGATTCTGATTAATTATTTCCATATTTAGCAATTTATATAATTAAAAATTTTAAAAAGTTAAATTATTGGCACAAAATTAATTCAAATCTTAATAATAAATTTTAATTATTAAAATTTTATTTAAAAAAAAATTTTACTTGGTATTTTTTTTTTTTTTATTTTTATTTACTTATTTCGTAATTTTATTAAAAAAATAAAAAAATAAATAATAAAATAATTAAATAATTTGATAACATGAAACTCTCAAAGCATGACCATTGTCTATTATTGTCTTTTATATATATATTATCAATTCTGGTATATTATCAATTTTTATATATAATCATTTTATATATATATAATTATTAATGTCATTGGTAATATAAAAATTTTTAATATAAACTATAAACTATATATTATATATTATTTCTTTATTTTATTTTGATATTATAATAAATAATAAAATTTATTGTAATATCAAAAGATTTAAACTTATCAAAAAGATTATATATAAATAAATTCTTATTGAATCAACTTTTTTTTTTTTTTAACAATACCACAAAAAAAAAAAAAAATAGTAACATTCATTTTTTTAAAACATTTATGTCAAAATAATATTAAAATATTTCAATTATTTTAATACTGGAACTTTTTTTATAACTAAAGAAAAAATATTTAAAAAAAATTTTATTTTATCTTTTTATATTTTATAATCAATTACAATAAAATAGTTCGAATTTCAAGACTAAAAAAAAAAGTCCTATAATATGGTTACTTATAATATAAATAGAAATAACACTTTTTTTATATTGATATATAATGATTTATTATAATTCTACCCTTTGTGCTTTGTGAAATTAAAATAGTTTTTTTTTTTATTAGTTACATATTATATAATTTTCTTCTTTCTTATATTTAATAATTTATATAAATTTATAATAATTAAAATAATAATGAAAAAAATTAATAATTATTAAAAGCACTTTTATATTAAAGAAAATCTTTAATTAATTAATTAATTTTTTCTATTGTTCTTATAATATTTTATTTTATTTTTTTTTTATTTTTTTTGTTGTATTTCAAGTATATTTTTATTTAAATATTTGTTTTATTTTTAATTTTAAAATAATAATAAATAATAATAATGAAAAAAAAATTTTTTTTTTTATTTAAAATTTTTTATTATTTTTTGATAATATGGTCATCACTCAATTTTGATAATCAAAAATTTATTATTTTTTTATAGATAAATAAATTTCATATAATTAAAATATATTATTTAAATTTAAATGATTATTATATTGGTAATACAAAAAATTGATAACGTTGAATTGATTATATACATAAAAATTTTTTTTGATAAAGTCCATTTAATTTTATAATATATTAAAATATATTACAATATATTATTAGTTTGAATAGATAATTCATTGAAAATTTATAAATAGTTGAAATTTTTCTTTAAAAAAAAAAAAAAAAACAATTTTATATTCATTATTAAATATATAACTATTTTTCTTAAAAAAAACAAAAAACATAAATAATATATTTTTTTTATAAAGTTATAAATCAAATTAAATCAATTGTTAAGATTTTTTAAAAAAAAATTTTTTTATATATAAAAGTTTGAAATTAAAAGTTTATATAATATAATAAATTAAAATAAAATAAAAAAAAATGTCTACCGCCACTACTGCTACTCATCATTATCGTCATGCTATTCCAACCATGATGAGACTTAAAAGAGAACCTTCCTGTAAAAATATGGTTTTCAAACCACAGACCCCATTTCCAAATGCTGAAATTGTTCTTCATAAAATGAAATGTGAAGGAAATATGCATCCAAGTCCACAGGAACTTGCTAATGCCTTATTTACTGAATGTAATAAATGGTTAAAAGCGAATGGCTTTAAAGAATTTATTCCAAGTCAAAATCTTGGATGGACTTTAAAAGATGGAGTAATTTCCCGTCCAGGAGCTAAAATTCGTTTTGATGCTAAATCTATTTCAAGGCAACAATCTGCTCATAGAATTTTATCCGAAACTATTAAACATGATGATAACCAAATGAATTAAAAAAAAAAAAAAAAAAAAGGAATGTTTAAATATTCCTTAAGAAAAAGGAGGAATAAATTGGTTACGATTAAAGAGAAATAGAATGAAAGTTAAAAAAAAAAAGGAAAAAAATAAAACTCTGAAAGGTTTTTCCTTAATTACTAAAATATATTTGAAGAATGGAATATATTATTTCTATAATAATATTATTATAAAAATGATTCAATTACTGTAAAAATTGAATAGATTTATATTGTATTTATTTATGAATAATTATTATTATTAAATAATTATTCATTAATTTTAATCAAATTGTAAATATAATTAATTTAAAAAAAATTTTTTTTTATTTTTCTTTATTTTTTGTAAATATTTAATTTAATAATAGAAAAAAGAATATAGAGTTTAGAAAAAAAAAATCTGTTAAATATAATAAAGTTTAAAAAGTATTTAAAAAAAAAATTTTTTTTTTCATAGTTTTCTTTTTATTTTGTGTGTGTGTGAGTGGTATGATTGAATATAGAATCTATATCTTTTTTTTTTTTATAGTTTTTTTTTAATGATTATTACAATATTTAAAAAAAGTTTTTAATAATGAAGAGGAAAAAAATAATTTTTTTTTTTTTTTTAGATATTTTATTATAAAATTTTCATTATTTTATTAAAATTAATACATGAAATAATGAATAAATTTCTCTTCGATTAAAAAGATTAATTATTTATTAAAACTAATTATTATTATTATTATTATTATTTTATTATGTATATGATATTGATATTAATAATATATTAATATATCTGATTTATGGTTAAAACTTGTATATTGTAATAACTACAAATTCCTTTTTTTTTTTTTTTTTTTTTAAGAATTTTTACCCTTATGAATTTATATTCTCTAAATATAAAATATAAAATATATCATAATAAAACTAGTGAACATTTTTGAAATTTAAAAAAATTTGAATAATTTTTAGATATATTGGAAATGGTAGTAATTTTTGGAATTAAAATATTTATATTTAAAGACAACAACTATTTATTATGGATCATAAGTTTTTTATATTTTATCATTAAGAATTATCATATGAATTAATGTTAAATTATTTAGATAAAATATATTATTATTATTATTATTATTATTATTATTATTATTATTATTATTATTATTATTATTATTATTATTATTATTATTATTATTATTATTATTTTAGATGTCTATTTTGTTATTATTTTGTTATATCCTATCAAAAAATAAATTTATATACTTTATTTTTTATTTGTTTAATTGAATACTCATTGAAAATGCTTAATTTAAAAATAGCAATAAAAAAAACTTTACGTTATCAAAAAAAAAAAAAAAAAAAAAAAAATATATATATATATATATATATTAAATAAATATAGATATAGATATCAATTAAAAATATTACTTATCAAAAGTCATTCATTAATTATATATAAAAATATAAATATATAATTTAAGGGTTTAAATTTATATTAATAAGATTAATAAGTTTTTTTTTTTTTTTGAAAAAGTTAATTTTTTTTTAATTAAAATATATTATTATCATTGTTTTTATATGTATATATAAAGATAATTGAATAATGCAATTCATTTTCTTTAAAAGAAAATTTATTATTTATTTATTTATTTTTAGTTAAAAATTTAAAAAGTTATTATTATTATGCTAATATCAATTTATTTATAGTTAATCTTATCAATATTTTAATGTATATTGTATTGGTATATTAATAGCAAAAAAAAATATTATTAGAATCATCATTAATTAGTAACTGGAACTTATTAAGAATATTCAAATATATGTATATATAAATTTTTATTTATAAATAAAATAAAATAATAATAAAAAATTATTTTTCTAATAATTATTTAATAATTTAGTTATTAAAGAAAAAGTAATTTTTTTTTATTGTTATAATATATTATTTATATATAAATATGAATTTTTATTTTATTTTATATTTTACATAAAGAAATACTTAATAAAAATAACAATAACAATAAAAATTTATTTATTTTATTATTATTTTTATTATTTTTTTTTTTTAAAAAAAAAAAAGCAATTTATTAGAAAAGAAATAATGAAACTATTAAATAATTATTTAAATTTCATTAAAAATATTAAAATTGTTAGATTTAAAAAAAATTATTAATAAAAATTATAATTTATTTTAAGGATTATAAATATAAAATTAAACATAATGAAATTTAAATTATATATAGTACCGTGTAACTCTATTTATGTATGGTTTGTCAATAGATTTAGTCAATTAACCTCTTACTATAGCAATAATTATAAAAATTTTGTCTTACTTATCATGGGTAATATCATCTATGATATTATATATATGTTATTGATAAGCTTAATTTTTTCATTTGAAAGAAAAAAATGAAGATATTTATTAATATATATTAAAAAAAATTACCTTAAATGATAATTGATCTCTATATATAATTATAATTATGTAATAATTGATTATTGAAAATAATTATAAAATAACTTTATATAATTTTTAAAAGAAATACTAAAATTAAAAAAATATATATATATATATATATTAATATATTAATATATAAGTATTTTATATGAAAATAATAAATTCATTATTAGTCTTTATTTATATTATAATTTATAGTATTGAATCATTTCTCGATGTTTTGATATAAAAATTTTTTTTATAAAAAGATTAAACTATTTTTTTTTTTTTTTTTTTGCTTATGAAAAATATATTAATTAAAGGACTATATATTGAAAATAATTAATGATTAATGAAAATATTTTTTTTTATTAAAAATGATCAATTTATTAAAATAACAATGAATATATTGTTTTTTTAATAATTAATGCTAATAAATTTGAAATATGCTCAAATAATATTTCAAATTGATAATAATAATATTTATAAATAAATATATATATATATATAAAGGATAACACATAATATTTATATATGAATATTTTAAAGATGTTAAAATTAATAACTATTAATATTAATATTAAATAATTATATATATATATATTGATAACGTTTAATGAAAAATTGGAATTTTTGATAAGAATTTTGTTTAAAGAAAGGATAATATATGATTTTAATATAGTAATTCAATATAAATATTTACATTGCTAATATATGTAATTAAATATAAATAAATTAATTTTATTTTAATAAAATTATATAAATACAAAGAAAATTTTCTGTAAAAAAATAAATAAATAAATAAATAAATAAATAAATAAATAAATAAATAAATAAATAAATAAATATAATAATAAATAAAATAAAAATTAATTGTAAACATTTATTGTTATTAAACTAAATTATATATACCTATTTTATTTTAATTTACTTTGTTTTTTATTTAATTTTTTTTTTTTTTTTATAATTTATAGAAAAATTTTATTAAAATATTTTTAAAAAAATTTACTTGATTAAAAATTTTATTAATTTTTTTTTAAAAAAAAAAAAAAATTAACTTGATTAAAAAAATTGTATTAATCTTCTATTCATAATTTTTCTTTTTGTTCTCTCAGTAATAATAATAATAATTATAATAATATATTTATTAAATATATTAAAAATGTCTAGTAGTACTACTCGTCAATACCGTCATGCTATTCCAACCATGATGCGTCTTAAAAGAGAACCTTCTTGTAAAAATATGGTTTTTAAACCACAGACTCCATTTCCAAATGCTGAATTGGTTCTTAAAAAGATGAAGAGTGAAGGTAATTTGAATCCTAGTGCTCAAGATCTTGCTAATGCTTTATTCACTGAAAGTAATAAATGGTTAAAAGCGAATGGCTATAAAGAATTTATTCCAAGTCAAAATCTTGGATGGACTTTAAAAGATGGGGTAGTTTCTCGTCCTGGAGCTAAAGTTCATTTTGATGCTAAATCCATTTCAAGACAACAATCCTCACAAAGAATTTTAACTGAAACCATTAAACATAATAGTGTCCAAATATAAATTTAAGAAATATTAATAAAATGAAAAGAAAAGAAAATAAAAAAAAAATATCTATATATATATTATAATTATATATGTATATATATATCTTAATTTAAAATTAAAAATTACTTATTTATATACTAGAATATATGTATTTAATACCCTTTTTTTTCTTTTCATTTTATTATTAATATCCATTAAATTAATATGATTTATGATTTATACCCTTCTTTTTATTTCTTTTTCTTTTTTTTATAATGATTTAAGAATCTTTTTTTTTTTTTTATTTTATTTCATATACAATTGTAAAGTGTTGAATTAATATTTTTTTTTTTTTTTTTTTTTTTTTTTTTTGATATTGTTCTATATATCAGTTTAAGACAGAGAAATCAAAAAAAATTTTTAAAAATAATTAAAAAGATCATTATTTTGTGAAAAGATATTGTATAAATTAAAAGTTTTGAAATTCAATAATAAAAAAAAAAAAAAAAACTTTTAATATAATATTTGTATCAACCCTTTCTATATTATAATAATATTAATAAAATTAATTGAATACTAAAATAATTTAAATTTGTTTTTTCAAAAAATTAACAGAAAAAAAAAAAAAATTTATTTATTATTATTAAAATTTAAATTTAAATTATTTCCTTATATGGTAATTAACATATCTTTTTTTAAATAAAAAAAAAAACATAAAAATTAATCATAAAAAATTAATTTATTATATTTATAAATTTATTAAAAAAAGAAATTTTAAATAAAACTTTAATAATAATAATAATAATAATAATAATAATAATAATAATAATAATAATAATAATAATAATAATAATAATAATAATAATAATAATAATAATAATAATAATAATAATAATAATAATAATAATAATAATAATAATAATAATAATAATAATAATAATAATAATAATAATAATAATAATAATAATAATAATAATAATAATAATAATAATAATAATAATAATAATAATAATAATAATAATAATAATAATAATAATAATAATAATAATAATAATAATAAAAATAATCATAAATTATAATATAATTATATATATTCATTTTATTTATTTTTTTATTATTACAAAAATTTTCATTTTTATTCATTATTAGTTATTTTTAATTTAAAATAAAAAAAAATCTCCAATTGATTTACTATAAATAATTTATGTAAATTATTACAAATAACATTTTATCAAACCAACATTTTTTATATAATATATATTATATATGATTACTAAATACTTAAATTTTTTTTTTTTAAAAAAATAAATAAAACAGCTGAATTGTTATTCTTTTAATAATAAATAATAATTTTCATAATATTAATGATATATAAATAGTATTAATATAAGAATTAAATCAATTATTTGCTTTGTTTGTTTATATAATTATATTATTAAATCAACCAAGAATTTAAATATAATCTTTTTAATTATAGAAAGTTTTTATTAGTTATATTTCTAGTAAACAATTAATAATATTATAATTATTAATAAATATATATATATATATATAAATACATTGTTTTATATAATTAAAAAAATTATATTAAACAATTATTATTATTAATATATATTTATATCTTATTATATTTGTTTTTCAAGTTTCAGAGATAAATATATCAAATGTCAAATTTTAATATAGTATTTGAAATATACACTTAGTAAATTATATAAACTAATTATAATTTAGTTTATATAATTTAATGAAATTTATTAGTATATAAGATGACTATATAAGAAAATATATATATATATATATATATATATATATATAAAAGGTGGATTATTATTTATAATTATAAATTATGGATATAAATTTATTTCTTTGATATAATTATATATATTATTTTCATATTATTTAAAAAAAAAAGTATTTAATCTCTCATTGCTAATGATGAATATAAATAACTTTACTATATTTGAATATTATTTGTGAAATAATAAATACATTTAATATTAAAAAATAAATAATATGTAGTACAAATATCAATGTAAAATGTATTTATTTAGTAATTATTAATATTTTATTATAAACCAGAAAAAAAAAAAAAAAAAAAAAAAAAAAAAAAAAAAAAATTTTTCTTTTCTATTTTTTAATTGATTTTTGAAGTTTTATATAAAAAATTTACATTGTTTAATGTAGATATATTATTTTAATATTTATTAATAAAATTATTATTTCATAAACCCAATTGTTTAATTGAGTTTTGTACGTTCGAGTGTTTGTTTTCTTTATTTTTATATATTAATAAATTAAATTTTAACAGATTAAGAGTCTCATTGACTCATTATAATTTTACTTCGTTGAAAAATCATTCAATTTCAATTTTTAAATAAGTAAATAAAAAAAAAAAAAAAATTAAAATATTTAAAATTCAAAATGAGTAAAAATACTTTAAAACGATCAACAGAAAATGCTACTTCTAGTACCATTACTACTATGGATAACAATATTCCTCAAATCAAAAGATTTGATCCCTCTGTCCTAATAGGAAAAGTTATATATGAATTAGACAGTAATAACATCATAACCTGGCAACTATTCATGAGAGGTATCTTACAATACTATGATCTCGAAGAATGGGTCGATATAGATCATACTCCAAAAGTTCCCATAGTTAATGGAACAGAAAGTATAAATGATTTAATTGCACCATATGAGTACAAAATGAAATATGGAGAATCAGTGACAAAAGAGGATTTAAAAACAGATGCCAGTTTAAAAAGTTTAATAAGAAGCACGTTGGGACCAAAAACACAACAAGATATTCAAGATCCATCTCTTACAGGTTATCAAATTTGGCAAACGTTACAACAAATTCATATTGGAGATGATGTAACAAGGAGAAATCAACTAATCGATGAAACTAATGCTTTAAGATACAACCCCAAAACAAGCTTTTCAAGATTTTTAACAAAATTAAGTAAGAATATTAATATGATAGAATATATGAATGTTGTAGTTACAGATGAGGAAAAGAAATTACTATTATTTAACTCTTTACCAGAAGAATATCAAAGCGTAAATATTTTTGATCAAAAAGACTGGAAAAGCTGTAAAGAATATACATTAGGGCTTGTAGAACGACTCAAGAAAGTCGAAGAAAGGAAAAAAGGAAAGATGATAGGAATACAACATGTATTCAGCACTACGACCCAAAGCCAAGGAAAAGGAAAAGGAGTAAATCAAGACTTTAGAAGATATCCAAAAAGAAATTATGAGAAAGGTAATGGAGAAGGTAGAAAAACTAATTCTAATGTTGAATGTTTCTTTTGCCACAGATTTGGTCATTTTGAAAGAGATTGCAAGATTAAAAGGAAGATGTCACAAGAATTCGCCAAGAAACAAGGGAGGCAAGGTAAACAAAAAACAGGCCAATATGACAATAACAGAAACAGACAATGATAAATTAAATCTTAATGATTTATTTGTTCTGGATTATAACACTTCTTTTGAAAATCCATGTAGTGGCAATACAAAACAATGCAATAATGTATTTAATAATAACGTAACTAAAAATCATGTAGAATGTAGTTGGTGGACTCTAGATTCAGGTGCATCTAATCATATGACTCAAAACAAAAATATACTAATGAATGAAGAGGAACACGTGGAAGAAATAAATTATGCAAATGGGAATACAACCAACTCAACACACATTGGAGAGATACAAGGAAATATGAACAAAGAATTATTAAAGCTAAAGGAAGTATTATATGTTCCGGATATTAAAAGAAATTTAATTTCGATTAGTAAACTAGCAAGGGATGAATATGTAATAGTTTTTATAAAGGAATACGATGACGTATATGCGTATATCCTAGATAAGTATTTTAATACAATTTCAAAAATTAAAGCTAGTGATAATGATGTTTTTGAAGTATGTATTAAAAGTAGTAATATACTATGCAATAACGTCAACACTAAAGGTAATGATATTCTATGGCATCGAAGAATTGGGCACCTGACCTATGGAAACAAAATAGATAAATGTGAGATCTGTATGCAAGCAAAAATGAAGAATGAACCATATGGTAAAGCACAAAATAATTCGAGAAAAATTCTTGAATTAGTGCATATAGATCTTGTTGGACCGGCACCACCATCAATTTATGGCAACTGTTATTTCGTGACTATTTTAGATGATTATAGTAGATATGGTTGGGTCCTTACAGTAAAGAAGAAGTCGGAAGTATACCAAGTATTTGAAACATGGTATATCAAAATTAAAAATAAAACAAATTCAAATATAATATATTTAAGAAGTGATAATGGAACAGAATTCACTTCAAATAATTTTAAAGAAATATGCAACAAATACGGAATCACGCAACAATTCACTGTACCAGGAAATCCTCAACAAAACGGTAGAGCAGAAAGACTAAACGGAGTGCTTATCCAAATTGCTACCGCAATGTTAATAGATAGTCAATTATGTAGAAGATTTTGGGAAGATGCTTTAAAGACAGCTAATTATGTGCATAATAGGGTGCCGCATCATGGAAATAATAACAAAATCCCATTCGAAGTATTCTACGAAAAGAAAGTTGACAATAGTAAATTACATGTATTTGGCTGTAAAGTTTACTATTATGAAGTAAATCCAGAAAAATTTAGGAGTAATTCAAGAAAAGGAATTTTTCTGGGATATGACGAAGACTCAACAGGGTACAGAATATTCGATATTGATAAAATGAAAATATATGTGAAACGTGTGGTAGAATTTCTTGAAGACCAGCCAGGTAACTTTAACTTTGATTATGTATCTGAAACAAGGAGATATGAAAATGAAGAAACCGAAACGCAAGATGAAGACACATTAATGAAAAACTTAGAAGAAAGAAATTACTACAACAGAAATGACATAATTAATATTATTCAAGAAAATAAAGAAATAGAAGAAGATCCTCAAGAAGAGAACAATGAAGAGAACAGGAGTCAAAGAGATAATAACAATGAACGAACAGTAAAAGAAGATATTGTCAATTTAGACATGCAAGATTTTCCAAATAATTCAAAAAATGATATCAGTAAAGATAAAGAAGAAGAAAATCTTTCATTAAGTCAAAAAGAAAAAGAACATCTTGAGAATAAATTTAAATTAATAGAAGAGAAACTTGAGAACATAAACACGTTGATAAAGCACGGTAATACAAAAACGAATACGCTTTCATTAGGTGAAGCAAAACAGAAAGAAAAATTAGAAGAAAGTTCAACAAGTAAACAGAACTATAACGAAGAAAACAATATTAAAAACAATATAAATATTATTAATGAAAGGAATAAATTAATCAATAATAATAGTGAAGTTATTCTAAATAGAAATGTTAACGAAGATATTTATTTCAATAAAGGTAAGGGAGAAAGTATTAACGGCGAAAAAGTATCTATTATAAATAAAAACAAAGATAAAGGTAAAGAGATATTGGAATTAGATGACTATGATAAAGAAGAAATTACCATTATAAACAAAAATAATGAAAATGACGCGTTTAATTTAAAAGAAAACATTATAATTGAAGATAATTCAAATAAAAATATTTTAATTGAAAATAATTTAAATAAAAATTTAGTTGAAAATACTTCAAATAATAATAATTCAACTGAAAACAATTTGAGTAAAAATAATTTGAGTGAAAATAATTTGATTGAAAATAATTTGAGTGAAAATAATTTGATTGAAAATAATTTGAGTGAAAATAATTTGATTGAAAATAATTTGAGTGAAAATAATCCCAATGAAGAGTGTTCTCATTTAGATGTAAACAAAGAAATTTTTGAAAATAACAATAAACAAATTGTTAAAAATATTATTCCAAATAATAATAATAATAATAATAATAGTAGTAATAATAATAATAATAATAATAATAAAGAAATTAGTCAAAAAATTAATTTAGAAATTAATCCAAATAAAGTTAATGTCGAAAATCATTAAAGCAATTCAAAATTAAAAAATAAGAATTCAAGGGAAATAAAAATAAAAACAAATAATACGAAAAATAATACAAACCTAATGAATCAAATATATCCTGAAAACAAAATAATTGAAAACAAAAATCCTGAAAATCCTGACAAAAATCCTGTAAAGTTTGATAAAAATCCTAAAAAAAATCATGTAGAAGTTATAAATAAATATAAAATTAATATAAAAAATAATTATTCAGAAAATAATCAAAAATCTAATTTACATTTAACTTTTAAAAATAAAGACAATAAAAAATTTTCAAAAGATAAAAATTTATTAAAATCGTATAAATTAAAAAATAATTTAATTAATTCAAAAAATAAAATTAATGAATCAAAAATGGACAATAATAAAAATTTTGAGAAGTTTAAAATAATTAATAATGATTCGCTAAATTTTAATAAAAATAAAAGTAGAGAATATGAAACAATAATGCATGAAGGAAAAAGAAAGGTTAAAAGTTTAAATAAAAATGCTAATGTAAATACAAATGTAGAGGAAAATGTGGAAGGAATTAACGTAAGTGACTATAGAGGAGAAATACAAGAGAACAGTAATAAGAGAAAAAGGGAATGTTTAACGACAATTAACCAAATCAGAGAACCAAATTCATATATGGAAATCTTCAAAAGAAAAGACAAAGAAAAAATGGATAAGTGCTATAGAAAACGAATTAAATAATATGAAAGAAAGGAAAGTATTTAAAAAGATTGAAAAGGTTCCTGAAGGCGCTAATATAATCGATTCCAGGTGGGTTTTCAAAATTAAAAGAGATAGTGAAGGAAAAATCGATAAATATAAAGCAAGGCTAGTAGCAAGAGGTTATACCCAGGAATATGGAGAAGATTATAAAGAAACTTTTTCACCAACACTAAAGCAGGATTCATTAAGAATAATAATATCTATTGCTGCAGAAAACAATTTTAACATTCACCAAATGGATATAAAGGCAGCTTATCTATATGCCGATTTGAAGGAAGACATTTTTATGAAGATACCTGAAGGAGATCCAAATTTTGGAAAAGGATATTTTAAGTTACAAAAGGCTTTATATGGACTAAAACAGGCTGCAAGAGAATGGAATAATAATATTAGTACTACTTTAAAACATTTGGGATTCTATGAATTAGTCAGTGAACCGTGTATTTTTATTAAGAAAAAAGATAATAAACTCGTGTGTGTTATAGGAGTATACGTAGATGATTTATTAATTACAGGTAAAGATGATGAAATTAATAAAACAGTAAGACTAATTAAAGAAAAATACTCTGTAACTGATATTGGTAAAGCAAATTTTATTATAGGTATAAAAATAGAAAGGATTCCTAATGGTTACCTTTTACATCAAGAAAGATATTTGGAAGACATACTCGAAAAATTTGGACTAAAAGATTGTAAAGAAATAGGAACTACCGAACCAAGTTTATCTGATAAAGAAGATGATGAAGAATTATTTGATCCAACAACGTATAGGTCCGCCGTAGGAAGTTTAATATATTTGGCTATCTGTACAAGACCAGATATTATGTTTTCTGTGAATAGAGTAGCTCAACATTGCAAAGAACCAAAGGTAAAAGATTGGAAAAACGTAATACAAATATTCAGATATTTAAAAGGAGCAAAATATTACGGTATTTTATTTAATGGAGAAAAATGTCTAAAAACGTATGTCGATTCAGATTATGCTAATGATAAAGAAACGAGAAGGTCTACGACAGGTTTTATCTATTTTATGGGTTCAGGTCCAACTAGTTGGTACTCAAAGCTTCAAAAGTGTGTAGCTACCTCCACCGCAGAAGCCGAATATTATGGACTATGTGAATGTGCGAAACAAGCTTTATGGTATAGAAACATTTTAGGAGAAATAAAGGATCAAAGAGAATGCATAAAAATTTACATTGACAATCAAGCAGCAATATATAACGCTGAAAATAATACAATAAACCCAAGATCAAAACACATTGACATTAAATATCATAAAATCAGAGAATTAATAAAGGAAAAAAAAGTAGAACTTGAATACATAGAATCAAAGAATAATAAAGCAGATGGTCTGACGAAATTTTTAAATAAATATAAAATGCAAAATTTTAGAAATAGTTTATTATACAAATATAAATAAAAATTAATAATTAGGGGGAATGTGAAATAATAAATACATTTAATATTAAAAAATAAATAATATGTAGTACAAATATCAATGTAAAATGTATTTATTTAGTAATTATTAATATTTTATTATAAACCAGAAAAAAAAAAAAAAAAAAAAAAAAAAAAAAAAAAAAAAAAAAAAAAAAATTTTTCTTTTCTATTTTTTAATTGATTTTTGAAGTTTTATATAAAAAATTTACATTGTTTAATGTAGATATATTATTTTAATATTTATTAATAAAATTATTATTTCATAAACCCAATTGTTTAATTGAGTTTTGTACGTTCGAGTGTTTGTTTTCTTTATTTTTATATATTAATAAATTAAATTTTAACATTATTTAACTTTCGATAATTATATATTAAATTTATTTATTACTTTATCTGTACTTGTTTCTTAGCTTAATGAAGATATTCAAGGGTTATAATATCTATAGATAATTTTTATTATTTTTATTATTATTATTATTTAAACTCATAGATAAACAGATTAACCCTTTAATTATATATATATTTTTAGTTTTGTAGTAGGCATTTGAGATTTGATAATAATTATTTATATAATCTATTATATATAATTAATATTTATTTTTAAAAAAAAGTAATATTATAAATCATATAGAAAATTGATAAGGACTTGTCATATCCAATAAAAAATTTTTGATAAGAATTCAATTTAAATTATAATATAATTATCATTTATTGTAATATATTTATATATATTGATAACTATATATATTAATATATGATAATCATATAAATATATATATATTAAGAAATTTATAAAATATATATATATATATGAATATTAATATAAATACAAAGTAGTTTTTCTTCAAAAAGTAAAATATCAATCAATATTATATAATTAACAAGCATAATTCAATATAACTTTTATTTTATTTTTTTTTAAATTTTAAAAGTGTATTATTAAAAAATAAAAAATTTTTTGTGCTCTTCATTTCGTAAATTTTATAATAATTTCATTTTAAGAAATAAAAAACAACTTTAAATATTTTTAAATAAAAAAAAAAAAAAAGAAAAATGTCTGCTACTACTGCTACTCGTCAATATCGTCATGCTATTCCAACCATGATGAGACTCAAAAGAGAACCTTCTTGTAAAAATATGGTTTTTAAACCACAGACACCATTTCCAAATGCTGAAACGGTCCTTCATAAAATAAAGAGTGAAGGTAATATGAATCCTAGTGCTAAAGATCTTGCCAATGCTTTATTCAAGGAATGTAATAAATGGTTAAAAGCGAACGGTTTTAAGGAGTTTATTCCAAGTCAAGATCTTGGATGGACTTTAAAAAATGGTATTATTTCTCGTCCAGGAGCTAAAGTATGTTTTGATGCTAAATCCATTTCAAGACAACAATCTGCTCAAAGAGTTTTATCTGAAACTATTAAACATAATAATGCTCAAATATAAATTGATTTTAATTAATTAAGTAAAAATTAAAAAAAGAAAAAAAGAAAAAAAAAAAAAAAAAAAACATAGAGAATGGGGTTTCATATATATATATATATTGATAAATAATATATTTAATTTAAAAATATATTGATTTTATCAATTGGAATTATCAGTAAGGAAGAAAAAAAAATGGGCATAAATAAGTTATTATTAATTTTTAATAATAATTAATGGAAATAGAAATTGGGTTTATATATATATATATATATTACTTATATAATATTTCATTATTATATCATTATTAAATATTTTTTTTATTTCATTAATTATTAATGAAATTTTTTTCTGTAAAAAAAAAAAAAAGTCTAAATTTTTTGAATTTTTATTTTATAGATAATAAACTTAAATAAAATTATTGAATAAATTGTACATAAATAGAGAATTTTTAAAAAAAATAATAAATAATAGATAATAGATAATAGATAATAAAATAATAAAATAATAAAATAATAAAATAATAAAATAATTAAATAATTAAATAATTAAATAATAAAATAATAAATAATAAATAATAAAATAATAAATAATAAAATAAAAAAAAAAAGAAAATAATTTATAAAATAATAATACTTATAATAAAATAAATAATTTAAAAAAGTAATAAAATAAAACAAAAGAATTAGTTAATATTTGTTTTCTTGTGTCTAAAATTTTTATTAATTTTAAAATTATATTAATATGGTAGCAATAAAAAAGTATTGTATTAATAAATAAGTCTATTAATACTATTGTTATTATTATAATTATTATTTTATTTTTAATTTTAAAAGAATCTAATTAATTTATATTAATTATGAAAGATTATTTTTTTTTTTTTTTTTTTTTAAATTATTTATATTTTAATTTTTATTTTAATTTATTTTGTTTTATTTTTCATGTTATATAACTTTTTTTTTTTTTTTTAATTTATTAATAATAAGTCAAAACATTTCATAAGTTAATTCGTTTTATTTGCATTTCAAATCAAAAAAAAAAAAAAAAAAATATATATATATAAATAATTATAAAATAATAAAATAAAATAAAATATAAAATAAAATAAATTTAAAATATAAATAAATTATTAGGTAGTCAATGAGCTGCTCTATCGATAAAAAAAATGAAAAAAAAATTTTTTTTTTTTTTGGGTAATTATAATAGTTTTATATTAAAAACTATAATAATAATAATTATTATTTATTATTTATTATTTATTATTTCTATTTTGATATATATACATTAATTATGCTTTTTATAAATAATTATTTTATAATTTTATTGTTTATTTTTTAGTATAATAATTATAATTATAATTATATAATTAAAAAAAAAAAAAAAATTAAAATTATAATTATAATTATATACAATTAAAAAAAATTATACTAATTATAATTATAATATTTATAATTAAAAAAAATTTATACTATTCAACCACTAACTTATAATTAATATATATTATTACTATTAGTATTATTGGTTGTAGTAGCCGTAGTATTTATTGAATGAATGGACGATTACCCGACCAATTTTAATATATAATAACTAATAATAATTTATTATGAAAATGGAAAACATTAATATTTTATAACTAATTTGATAAGAGTTAACTAAAAATCGCAATATATTGTGATATCAATGCTCATATATTAACAAATTATATATATATATAAATAATAAAGATACAAATATAAATTTGTTGAATAGAATTATTAAAAATAAGTAATGAAAAGGAGGTAAATTTTAAAAGACTCATTAATAGATGGGTGATGAAAAGTAATTTTTCAAATTAAATTACTTCTTTTTATTGAGTATTTATTTACTTAGGAATAAATGTTAAATGGTTATTTTGGTAAATAAATTAAAGAATAAAAAATATATATATATATTTATTCTTTCTACCTATTAATAATAAAATATGAAAAATCTATTATAATTTTTTTTTCAATAAATTATCTTTTATTGTTTTTTTTTTTTTTTTTTTTTTTTTAATTTTTAATATTAGAACTTTACGTATATATATATATATATGTATAAAATAACATAAAAAAAAAATAATTAATTATAAATTAAAATGAAATATTGCGGTATTGATCATTGCGGCTATTTATATAATATTCAAAAAAGTTTAAAAATAAAAAAAAAAAAAAATAAAATTCATGTGGTAATTTTATTTATATATATAAAAGTTACCAAATATGGTAATAATTAATCTAAAGTTATTTTTAATAATAAAAAAAAAAAAATTTATGTAAATATTAATATTTTTATTTATTATAATATATTATTAATATTATTGAAAAAATTTAAATGAATTTTTTATTTTATTTTATTTTATTTTTTTCAACACATAAAAATAATGACAGAAGAAGGAAAAAAAAAGTTTTTATTCTTTATTCAATAAATATTTATATACATTTATATTTATTTTTAATTTTATTAATTTATATTTAGTTATTTACTTCTTTTTTTTTTTTTTATATTACGCTATATTAAACTTCATTTATTGATAGAAAAATTGTTATATTTAGATAGTTAAGAAGCTTTTTTTTTTTTTTTCCTTTTTTTATTTTATTGTTCATTTCAATTATTTGAATAATCAATATTGCTATTATTTAGTCTGGAGAAAGGCTTTATCAAATATTATATATATAAGATATATACTATGACATAATATATATTAATTACTATTCTTACTAATTAAAGTTTTGAATTTAAATTTCTAAATAATTATAAATATATAAATATTTAATATAAAAGTATATCTAAAAATTTTATTATAATTTTATACTTTTATATTATAGTATATCTAAAAATTTATTAATTTTAATTATTAATTTTAATTATTATTAATTATAATATCTTTAACTATATTCTTCTTATATCAATTATTAATTATGATTAAAATTTCTTAATCATTATTATCATTAATCATTAATAGTAGAACCACATAATTAATTAAATTAGATTTAAAAATCAAATAGTTTAGTTTTAATTTATAGATTATTAGATTAATCCTTGAATTTTATTATTTTATATATATTTACAAATATATATATAAGTTTAATTTTCAAATGAGGTGAAAGACTGATAAATAATTATAACTATAAATAATTTTTTTATTTTTTATTAAAAAAAAAAAAAAAGTACTGGTTTAATATTTTCTAAATAAATTTTGATAACGTTGAATATATAAAATTAAAATTTTTGATAAGAGGATATATAGATAACAATATATTAAAATGTATTAATACATATATTAAAATATATTATAATATAATATTAATTTATATTATCAAAATATTAATATAATAAATTTATAAAATTTATTTAATTTAAATTAAAAAATTTGCTTTTTTTTTTTTTTTTTTTAGGATTTTTATATTAAAAATGATATGAAAAGAAAACAAAAAAAAATTATATAAATAGGAAGAGCTTTTTCTTTTTAAAATTTAATCACTGTGATTTTAACATTTATTAAATTATTATTTCTTTTAAAAGAATAATTAAATTTTTTTTTTAAAAAAAAAGGAGAATAAAATTATCTTATATTTAATAAAATATAATATATATATAAAAGCAAAATTATTATTATTATTATTATTATTTCTATTATTGCTACTATTTATAATTAAATAATAATTATATTTTAAATTTAAAAGTATTATTATCTTAAAAAAAATACATACATATATATATATAAAATGGCTTCTACTCGTCAATATCGTCATGCTATTCCAACCATGATGAGACTCAAAAGAGAACCTTCCTGTAAAAATATGGTTTTTAAACCACAGACGCCATTTCCAAATGCTGAAATGGTCCTTCATAAAATAAAGAGTGAAGGTAATATGAATCCTAGTGCTCAAGATCTTGCCAATGCTTTATTCACGGAATGTAATAAATGGTTAAAAGCGAATGGTTTTAAGGAGTTTATTCCAAGTCAAGATCTTGGATGGACTTTAAAAAATGGTATTATTTCTCGTCCAGGAGCTAAAGTATGTTTTGATGCTAAATCCATTTCAAGACAACAATCTGCTCAAAGAGTTTTATCTGAAACTATTAAACATGATAATGCTCAAATATAAATTGAATGGAGGTTAATTATATAAATGAAGAAAAATAATATTACTAAAAAAAATATTATTGTTTCTTCTCCTTTTGAGGAAAATAAAAACAAAATTGGTAGATATGATGTGAAAAAAAAAATGATTGAAATGAATTTCTGGATCATGGGATATAAACTATTGTTAATTTTTTAAAATCTAATAAATGATTAAAATGAAAAATATATATATATATATATATATATATATTTTTTTTTTATCATTATTATTATTACTTTTATATTTATTTCATAATAATAATTATTATTTTTTTTTATTATTTCATTTCATTTTATTTGTATTAATGAAATTTAGAAAAAAAATTTATTAATACTATAGAGATACATAGTAAATATTAGTATGAAATAAAAAATTTATAATTTGTATTAAATTTATAAAAATTAAAATAAATAAATTATTAAAAAATAATTATACTAATTAGTGTTGTGTAAAAAAAAAAAATTTTTTTTTTTTTTTTTTGGTATATAAATATACATTAAATAATTCTTAATTTAATCAATTAAAAGTAAATAGTTAAATTAAAAAATGGAGATAATAGTTGATCTTTTTTTTTTTTTTTTTTTTTTTTTTTTTTTTTTTTTAATGTTGTTATTTCTAAATAAACATTTTTTATATTAATTAGAAAGATATATTTAAATTAAAGATTAATTATTTTTAGTTAAATTACTTTTTTTTTTCTATCTATTCATAAAGATAGATTAATAAAATAGGTATTGTGATAAATAGGGTGGTAAAGAGAAAAAAAAAGTTTACTTTTATTTTATTTTATATACTTGTACTTTTATATTGTTACATTCAATATTTATTTTATTTTATTTTATCTTATTTTTTTTAAAAAAAAAAGAAAATAAAAATAATATAAATATAATAGGTTTTCATGGTGTAAATGAAAAAAAAAAAAAACCATAAAGAAATGAAAAATAAATTTTAGTCATTTTTCTTTTACTATTAAGATATAATTGAAACAGTCAAAAATAACAAATGAATAAATCAATGAAAGATAAGAAAAAAAGTTTTAAAGTTTTGATAAAAATTTTTTTTTTTTTTTTTAATAAATCATAAACTAAAAATATTTATTAATGTTTATTAATATTATATATATTTTTAATATTTATAAATATTATAAAAAAAATTTTTTTTTTTTTATTTCTATTTTTAAATTAAAAGAAACAAAAAAAATATAGATTAATTATTACCATATATGGTAATAAACTAATTTAAACATCAAAAAAAATTTTTATTAATTTGTTTATTTAATTTTTTTTTGACAGTTGACAAAAATTTTTTTTGTTAATCAATTTAAAAAATTTTTGGTAAATTTTTATATTATTAATAATTTAATTTATATTTAATAGTTAATATTTATTTTTTATATTTATTAATGTTTATTAGTTATATTTAATAGTTAATAATTATTTTTTATATTTCATATTTATATTTAATAATAATATAGAAATAAATTAATTTTATTTTAATATTTATTTTAATATTTATTCATTATTTTATATTTAACATTTATTCATTATTTTATTTTTTATCTTTAATTTTTTTTTTTTTTTTAATATTTATATATTTTTATTTTATGATAAGTAAAAATGAATCATGTGTTATTATCAGTTGTATATATTTTATTTCTTTTTTTTTTTTTTTTTTTTTTTTTTTTTATGTATTTAAAATTAATACTTTAAATTGTTATAGATTTACTCTTTATTATCTATCAACAATTGAATTGTCTTTTAAAATCTTTTATTTTTTATTTATAAAAAAAAAAGATTTTAATAGTCTTTTTTTTTTTTTTTTATTTTGTCTATTTTATATTAATATTAATATTAATATTAATGAAAATATTAATAATAAATAAATAAAATATTATTGGAATAAAATAAATAAATTATTATTTAAATAATGAATGAATTGCTAAATTTTATTTATTTTAAATATAAATATAAAAAGTATAATATTATATGATGAATTTGATGAATATTATGAATATTAAAAGTTATTTTTATATATATATTTTGGTAGGATTTATTTTAATATAATTATTATTATTATTATTTTTACCTTTCGATAATATTATATATTTATATGAATTGCAAATTTTTAAAAAAGTAGAAAATTTTCCTTCTTATTTTTTTTTTTATTAGTTTTATTTTATAATATTAATATAATATAATATAATATTTTTTGAATATTTGTTTTTTGGTTAATAATCATTAAAGACTATTTTATTTCACTTGAATATTCTATCGGTACTTGAGAATTCTTAATGATTTTATTTGTGAATTAGCATTTTTAAGAAATTTTATTTTAATAATAAAATAAAAAAAAAAAAAAAAAATAAAACATGATTTTAAAAAAAAATAATTATAATCAGATATAAAAAAAATTACTTATTTACTTATATAATAAATAATAATAATAAAAATTCAAACCACAAAAAATTAAACTAAAATATGTTGAATATATTTTGATAATCAGTTAAGGATTGCATTTTTTATTTAAAAAAAATAATAAAAAAATAAAAATAAATTTGATAATTTTATTTTGAATATTAATAGTCAAAATAGATTATTATTATTTTATTAATTATTTTATTATTATTAAATTATTTTATTAATATTAAATTATTTTATTATTAGTATTATTTATTTATTTATTTATTCATTCATTTATTTTAAAAAATTGATAACAAAAAATTTTATATCATTTTTTTGATAAGAAATAATTAAAATTAAATATATTAAATTAAAAAAGGAGTATATATTAATTTATATTATAATATATTCATTTCAAGTATTATGAGGAATAACTTTTCAATAATAAAAAGACAATTAAAAAAACGAATTAAATCCAAAAAAACATCATTAATTAATTAAAGAAAAACATTATTTTATATAAATTATATATAAATTATATTTTATAAATTATATAAAAATAATAATAATAGTTATATAAAAATAATAATAATAATAGTTACATAAAAATAATGAAAAAAAAATTTATATATAAATAACAAGTTTTTTCCTTTTGGTATACGAATAAAATTAATAAAAAATATTTAAAATTAAAAAAAAAAAAAAAAAAAAAAAAAAATTAAAAACATTCTTTTATGTAAAGAAGAACAATTGAAATAAAATTTTATATACTATTTAAAAAATAAAAGATAATTAATTAATAAAAAAAAATTAATATATCACATTAAAGAAATTGAATTTTTTTTTTTTATTTTATTAGTTTAAAAAAAAAATTAAAAGTTTTTGATACAAGAAAAAAAAAATTATATATAATCTAGTTAAAAAAAAAAAAAAACCAATAATAATTATAATAATAGTAATAAAAATGTCTGCTACAACCGCTACCCGTCAATATCGCCATGCTATTCCAACCATGATGCGTCTTAAAAGAGAACCCTCTTTTAAGAATGTTGCTTTTAGACCTCAGACTCCATTTCCTAATGCAGAAATTGTTCTTCAAAAAATAAAGAGTGAAGGTAATATGAATCCAAGTCCTCAAGATCTTGCTAAAGCCTTATTCATTGAATGTAATAAATGGTTAAAAGCGAATGGTTTTAAAGAATTTGTACCAAGTCAAAATCTTGGATGGACTTTAAAAGATGGAGTGATTTCTCGTCCAGGAGCTAAAGTTTGTTTTGACGCCAAATCCATTTCAAGACAACAGTCTGCTCATAGAGTTTTATCGGAGACCATTAAACATGATGGAGCTCAAATATAAAAAAAAAAATAATCCACATAAATAATAAAAAAATCAAAAAAAAAAAGAATAATTATAATATTTATTTATTAGTTTAAATAAATTTTATCCTTTTTTTTTTTTTTTTTTTTTTATAAATTCGCAAAAAGGTTGCAAAAACTATTAAAAAATCGCAAAGGCTAAGAAAAGGTTGTTTTACTTTCTATTAATATTTGGGAAACTATCGAAAGTATTAATTATAAATAATTATAATAAATAATATTAAATACTAGAAAGAAATTCTCAATGGGAAAAGGAATGGAATAATGAATATAAAAAAAAATTTTTTTTTTTTATGCCATTAGACCTTTTTTTTTTTTTTTTTTTTTATTATTATTTTTTTTTTATAAAAAAAAATTTTTTTTTGTATATAAATTTTTTATAAATATTATTCATAGAATCATTTTTTTTTATTATTAAATAAATGCAGTAATAAGAAAAAAAATTTTTTTTTAAACGTTGTAGTAATAAAATTTTTGATATTGTAATTAATGAAAAACAAATAGATGTATCTAACTCTTCAAATGATAGAGTTAATATTTTTTTTTTTAAATTTATCTTTGAAATAAAAAAAAAATTATTTTTTTTGTGTAAATAAATAAAATAAAATAAAATAAAATAAAATAAAATTAAATATGTATATATATATTATATTGATTATAATTTTTTTTTTTTTGTGTATCTATGTAAAAATATTTCATTTACCTACATATTATTATTGTTATTAATAGTTTTAAATAGATCAAAATATTAAAATACTCAATATTTAAATAGGTTTTTTTTTTTAAAGTAAAAGTTAAAAATAAATAGATAGAAAAATCAATTATAATAATAATAGTATATTGATTTGGATAATATGTTCGATATTGATAGTTATTATTTTATATTATTATATATAATATTAATTAGTATTATGGTCCATCATAATTAGTATACGTTCACACTATAGTTATATATAAATACAATACTACTATTGCTATTAGAATAGGTAGAGTTTCAGAAGATTGTTTCAAGATTTGCCCCTGCTGTGGTGATGATAATCAATCTTTTGAACATTGAATTTTTAAACGCGATGCTCTTGCATCTTTTAGATGGAATTCTTTAAATTTCATCGATGACCTCTATGTTTTTTTTTTTGTTCGCTAGGAAGATTAGAGTGCTAAATCATTTTTCTTCCGATGACTCAATCTCTAATTTTGATGATTATATCAATCATTATGTATACTTGTTTCTTCTTGGTGGAACTTTAGTTTTAAATGAGCAACATTTCGATAGTGGGGAATGGGGATGTTTTATTTAGGAACCAAATCATTTCTGGTGGTTATTCTAAAACGCCATTCTTGGTGGGATCTACAGCCCTCTTTTACAGAAATTACGCCTAGGGCTAGTACTCGACAAGGGTTGCTATTCCAACAGGTATAAGGGCAAATTAATCAAGGAGCGTCAATGCTAAAAATATAGAAAGACAGGCTAGCATGGCCAATGCCTCTGAAGGAGAAGATCATAATTTCTTTCACCGGTAGTCAATTCAAATCCTAATCCAGAATAAGTAATCTGGAAGTGAGGTTCATTGCCTATGAACTTTTTTTTTTTCTGAATTTATTTATACATTTTATTTCATATTACTATTTTAAATATTATTATGCTCTAGTTGGACAAATAATATTTATTTTTTTTTATTGTGTTTTTTTTTTTTTTTTTTTTTTTTTTTTTTTTTTTTTTAAAAAAATAAAATATTCATGTAATTAATAAATGAATAATTAAATAAAGATTAGAGTTTGTAATAATTGCTGCTGTAGAAAGAAAAAATCAAAATAATCATGAAATAATTGCTATATAAGTATAAAAAAGAAGGGAGAGAGAAGATAAAATAGATTAGAAATAAAATAATAATCATGTAGCTAATAGATTGAATCAGAAAAATTAAAAATTAAAATAAAAAATAAAAAATTAAATTAAATTAAATTAAGTTAAATTATTGGTGACATATTTTGACATTAAGTTTTTTTTTATTTATTTATTTTAATTTTTATTTTTAGGTTTAAAGATTTATATCAAATTATTTTAGTAATATTAATAAACAATATTTAATAGGATATCTACATATTTCAAAGAAATTTATGAAATTAAGATACCTTTTTTTTTTTTTTTTTTGTTATTGTTATTATTATTGTTGTTATTGTTATTGTTTTTTTTTTTTTTTTTTTTTTTTTTTTTTTAAAATTAAAAATTTAATAAAAAAAAAAAAGATATATCTTATTTCTATATAATATTAAAAAAAAATCATTTATTCGTACATATACATTTATATTTTTTATTCAATTATCCTTTTTTCTATATTAGTATCTTTGAATGAATTCTATATAAAGAAATTAATAAATAGCTAAAGTAACATCGGCTTTAAATGTCATAGTAACATAATTAATGATAATATCACATTTAATTATGTAACTAGTTTTTTTATTATTTTATTTTTTTTATTTTATTTAAATTTTTAAATTATAATAATTAATTTATTAAAAAGATATTTTCATCTCTTCTTATCTGTATTGCACAGTTTCTAAATATAGTAATAGGTAAAAAATTAATTATATATGAATATATATATATATATATATATTTTTTTTTAATTTTCTGTATTTGTATTATTTTGATTTAATAAATTAATTATCAATTTAAATTAATTTACTTGTTATCAATTTTCACATAAAACCCTACAAATTTTTAAAATTTGTAAAATATTTTAATAATTCCTTTAAAAATATATATATATTTTTTCCATTTTATAATTAATTAATTATTAAATTCTAATTATGATCATATATAATATATTTAATTATTTTTATATTTTATATCGATTTATAAAAGTCCTAATATTAAAAATAATAAAAAAATTATTATTATTATTATTATTATTATGATTTTATAAATTTAATTAGTCAATTTACATTCTTTTTTTCTACTTAAACTTTTTTTTTTCCTAAGAAGTAATTATCTATTAGTAATAAAATCTAATCTTAACATTCATAATAAAATAATTACAATTAATTTCTAATATTATATATAATAATAATTTATAAAATAATATTTATATGTCTATAAACATTTATATATATATTTTTTTCTCTTTTTTTAAAAATAAAAACTTTTTGATGACTTTTTGAAATATGAATTTTAAGTGTAACTATAAATTTTATAAATATTTTATAGATTAAATCGATCATTTTATAAATTAAAATATGAATGGATAATCCATTTTGAAAAAAAATAAAAATAAAAATAAAAATAATTTAATTATTTTTTTAGATTTTGATAAAAAAAAATTATTTATATTCTATTCTATATTATATTATATTATATTATATTATATTATATTATATTATATTATATTATATTATATTAATTTATTTTAATTTTAAAAAAAATTAATTGATAATAATAATAAAAAAAGTCAAAATTTAAATTTGAAAATGTTATTATTATTATTATTATTATTATTAATCTATTTATTTATTTTTTGATAAAATTTAATTTAAATTCAATCCTAATAAAAAAAAAAGTTTGATTAACTAATTTATCAAATTTATTTATTTATATTTAATAATATTTATTTATATTTAATTATATGTATTTATTTATATTTAATAATATTTATTTATTTATATTTATATTTAATAATATTTATCTATCGAAAATTCAAAAAAAAAAAATTATAAAATTAAAGTTTGGAAAATGAAGATATTTCCTAGAAATAACAAAAACAATAATACCATAAATTAAAAAAAAAAATATGAATAACAATAATTTTTTTTTTTAATATTATTATGTGATAATTTTTTTTAAGATAATAAAAAGATAAAAAAAAAACATATAAATATGAATAAAATCTTTTTAAAAAGTTTTTTTTCTCATTTATTATTAAATATAATTTTAAAAAATATTTTTTTATATAAAGTTTAACATAAAACAAAAAATAATAAAAATAATAATATTTTATTATATTTTTATTAATTGTAACAAAATCATATTTATTTTTTTTAAATATTTATAATTTAATTTATTTTTATATATTTATATATAAAAAAAATGTCTGCTACTACCGCTACTCGCCAATATCGTCATGCTATTCCAACCATGATGCGTCTCAAAAGAGTATCCTCTTTAAAAAATGATGTCATAAAACCTCAGACTCCATTCCCTAGTGCTGAAATGGTTCTTCAAAAAATTAAAAGTGAAGGTAATATGAATCCAAGTACTCAGGACCTTGCTAATGCCTTATTCATTGAATGTAATAAATGGTTAAAAGAGAATGGTTATAAAGAATTTATACCAAGTCAAAATCTTGGATGGACTTTAAAGGATGGCGTAATTTCTCGTCCAGGAGCTAAAGTTTGTTTTGATGCAAAATGTATTTTAAGACAACAATCAGCACATAAAACTTTATCCGAAACTATTAAACATGATAATGTTCAAATTTAAATAAAAAAAAAAAAAAAGAAAATATTTATTTTATCTTTTTTTTTATTAATAAATTTTAATGAAAGATAAAATGAAAGATAAAATGAAATATAAATGATAAAAAATAAAAAAAGAATAATTTTTATATATTATTATAAAATGGTGTTATAATAATATTGTTGGTTGAATAAGTAAAAAATATTTTGAAAAGAAAATTTTTTAAAATTTCATTAATATTAAGGAATTAATGAAAAAAAAATTTTTTTTTTTTTTTCAAATAAGAATTCAAAATGATAATAAAGATAAAACAAAACAAAAACAAAATATAAAATCCCACAAGATAAGAAAAAAAATATTTACAGATGATTTGATAAAAATAGAATTAAATATAAAGTGAAAATAATAATTATAATAATCTAAAAAAAAAATTATTAACAATAAATTAAATAAAAAATAAAATAGAAAAATATCTATCTAAATATAAAGTAAATATCTTTTCTGTTTTATAATATAATATGATAAACATTCCTTTTAAAGCAAATAAAAAAAAAGAATAGTATAAAAAAATTTAATTGTTATAGAAGAATAAAAACCAAAAGGAAATGAATAACGTATAAATAAAAGAAATTAAAGTAAAATAAGTTATTAAAAAAAAAAAAAAAAAAATAAAAGTAACGAAGTGTTATTAAAATAAATTAATTGTAAATAAATAAATTAATAAATAAATAAATTAATAAATAAATAAATTAATAAATAATAAATAAATAAATAAATAAATAAATAAATTAATAAATAATAAATAAATAAATAAATAAATAAATAAATAAAAATTTAGATTTAAAAAAAAAAAGATAATTTTCAAATAAGAAAGAGATTAATTATTATTGAAGCATAAGGATTCAATATTAAGTAAAATCAATTTATTGTAAGTCATCATTGGTAATATATTAATATAATATTTATTATTTATTTTGTTTTGTTTTAATTAGTTAATGAATATATATTATATATATACCCATATATACATTTTATAATTTTTTTTTTATCTTTTTGAAATTTTTAGTGGATAAATAGAGTTATCAAAAAATAAAAAAAATAATAAAAAAAATAAAAAATATATAAAAAATATAAATATTTATATATATATTTTTATATTTATATTTAGATATTCTATTTGAAAATACATTTTTGATGTTGTTTTTAACGGCTCATAGACTTAAATAATACATTATATGAAATATATATTATATATTTTTTAATGATATTATAACATATTTAAAAATTAGGATTATTTTTTATTAATAGAATAAAATTTCAATGAATAAAAATATATATAATAAAGAACATATATATATATATATATATAGTTATTGTTTTTTTCTTTTTCTTAACTTTTTTGATATGTTTTTTTTTTTTTTTTTTTTTTTAGCTTATTATAAAAAGTTATTTAAGATATTAATTCTATATTATATTTGATTAAATTTTATTAACTATATCATTTACTTATTTTAGATAATAATATTAATTATTTATTAATATATTAAAAAACAAAAAAAAAAAAAAAATATCAAATATCTTAATTATTTTCAGTGTAAAATACATTGATTAATATTATTATTTATGAAAAGGTTTTAAATTTACTTATTATTATTATTATTATTATTATTATTATTATTATTTTATTTAATCATTAAATTATTCTTTTAGAAAAATATTATTAATAAGTTAGATAATGATTAATACTTAAATATCAACCACAGAAAAATTGAATTCCCCGATTTTTCAATTTATATTTTTTTAATTTTTTCATAAATTATAAAAAAACCGACTGAAAAAAATAAATAAATAAAAATACAATAAATAAATAAATAAATACAAATAAATAAATAAATAAAAATAAATAAATAAGAATAAATAAATAAATAAATAAAAATAAAATATTAAATAAAAATATTAAATAAAATATTAAATATTAAATGTAAAATATTAAATATATATAGAAATATAATATATATATTATTTATTTTTTAATGATAATTATTTATTAATTGATAACATAAAAAAACAGAAAAAAAAATTATATTTTTTTTATTTTATGATAAAAACGAACAAAAAAATTTTTAATATAAATTTGTATTAACCAATATCTAATATATTATAATAATAAATTCTTATTTTCTTATCAAAAAAAAAAAAAAAAAAAGAAAAAAAATTTTTTTTTGATAAAATATTATTTTTGGATCAAAATCATTATTAAAAGATATTTTATTTAGAGAGAGAGAGAAAAAAGAAATATATATATAGGTGTCAAAGTTTTAAATTCTTTTAATCCATTTTTATGACCTTACAGGCATTTTATTAAATAATAAAATTGAATATTTATATATATTATTATTATTTTTTTTAAAAAAAAATAAATAATATAAAAATAATTAAAAGAATAAATTATTTAATAAATTCTTTATAAAAATAAAATAATAGTAATAATAATAATAATAATAATATTAATAGAAATAATAATAATAAAAATAAAAAAAAAATAAAAAAAAATAAAAATAAATAAAAAAAAAAAAAAAGAGAAGGGAAAAAAAAATAGATAAAACAATATAATATATATATAAATATTTGATTTTATTATTATATATAAAGTTTTTAATTATAAAATAAAGTTAAGAATTTTTTTTTATTTTATTAAAAGTTAAAAAAAAAATGTCTGTTAGTGCCAAAAAAACGACTAAAACTACTCGTCAATATCGTCATGCTATTCCTACTATGATGCGTCTTAAAAGAGAACCTTCTTTTAAGGATGTCGTTTTTAAACCTCAAACACCATTTCCAAATGCTGAAATGGTTCTTCAAAAAATTAAAAGTGAAGGTAATATGAATCCAAGTACTCAGGATCTTGCTAACGCTTTATTCATCGAATGTAATAAATGGTTAAAAGCGAATGGCTTTAAAGAATTTGTACCAAGTCAAAACCTTGGATGGACTTTAAAGGATGGTGTGATCTCTCGTCCAGGAGCTAAAGTATGCTTCGATGCTAGATCCATTTCAAGACAACAGTCTGCTCATAAAATTTTATCGGAGACCATTAAACAAGATGGTGTTCAACTCTAAAATTTTTATTTTATCCAATATATATATATTATAAATATAAATATATACATATAAATATAAATATATATATATATTATAAATATAGATATATATATAAATATATGTTTATATAACAATGAATATTTTTATATAACATTTTTATTATTATTTCTAAAAAAAAACAAAAAAAGAAAAAATAGTGATTATCAAAAACCAGAATAAAATATTTTTTTTTTTCATTTTGGTTTGGTAATTTTAAGTCATTGGTTTTAATTCTCTTATGAAACCATTTTTTTTTTTTTTTTTTTTTTTTTATAAAATATTTCATTTTGAACAAATATGGTTTTTAAAAATCAAGAAAAACTGAATATTTTCTATCAATTTATATATAAAAGAAAATTAATATATTTATTATTAACAAAAAAACAAAAATATATATTTATATACATTTTACTAAATATTAAAGGAATTATTGATAGAAGTTAAAAATATTTTAATAAAAAATACATATGATAATAATAATAAATTAAGTTTATATTTAAAATATTGTAACACTGAAATATTTAAAAAAAAAAAAAAAAAAAAAAAAAATTATATTATTAATAATAGAATCATTCGAATGATAAATTTTTTTTTTATTATTTAGAAAAAGAAAACAAAACAAAACAAAGTAGAAATCAATATATATAAAATTTTATTATAAAGTTATATCTCTTAAAATAGATTAATATATAATTTATTTTTATGTTTTCAAAAATTACAAATATAAAAAAAAAATAATAATAATAAAAAATTAAAAAAAAAAAAAATTAAAAAAAAAATAAAAAAAAAAAAATAAAAATAAAAAAAAAATAAAATATAAAAGAAATAAAAGATACAAAAATTTTTATTTTATTTTATTTTATTTTATTCTATTACAAAAGAATATAATAAAAAAAAAGCAGTCTTTATTGTTATAAAATTCAATTGATGTTTTAAAGAAATAGTATTAAAATGTTGAAAAAAAAATTTTTTTTTTTTTAATAAAGTTATATATATATTTTTTATTATTATATCAAACTATTATTTATTAATGTTTTTTTTTTTTAGCAAATTATTTCCCTATTTTATTTGAATTTATCTTAATTTATATATAAATTAATATAGATTCCTTTATAATAATTTGCAAAATTATTTTAAACAAAATAATAAAATCTATTAGCTTTATAGATCTAGCTTATAAATATTTATTTTTATGTAAATTTTAAATACAGTTGTTTTTATCTTTCTTTTATCCTTTCTAATGTTTGATCAAAATCTTTAGATTTCATTAATAACCTTTTTATTATAACATGTATATTTATATTATCTCTACCTTTTCTTTTTTTTTTTTTTTTATTTATTTATTTATTTGTTTATATATATATCTTTATATTTAAAAAGATATGTTTCTGAGGGGATCAGCAAATAGTATAATAATAAAATTTTTCCATTATTTTTCAATTTATATGAACATTTATAGCTTTATTTTTATCCATAACCTTAATTCTTGGTCCCCTAGTAAACTAATAGCTCAAGTAATTAGTAAGATCCTTAACTACTATGAAAATATTCCTTATATTAAAAAACTTTTTTCTCCAAGGTATGGCTCATACTTCATTATAAGGATTAATAAACACAAAAATGATCTCAACTTTTTCGAAGTTTTAAGTTTCTTAAGAGAAAAAATTCTTGAAACAGCTAAAATTAACTGGTCCTTGTGTAATAAACTTAAACAAGAGAACAAGTCAAGAAAATCTAATAAATATGATGTTGAACTTCATCCTATGGCAAAAGATTTTTTTTCCAGCCATCTAAATTCAAATTCTTCTTTCTTTAATATCTGTGTTAGTTGGAATATTAATGGTTGGAATACTGAAAAGCGTGATAGTATTTTATACCTCAACTCTACTTTTAAACCTATATGTATAAGAAACTGGAAAAAGTAAATATCTTCCAAAAGATGTTTCATCACCATTAATTCCAAATTACAACTCAGTTTTCCTTAGAGCTAATCCTAAAACCACCGGTATGAGAGGACTCCTTATTGGCGTTCATTCTTCGTGCTCTTTCTTCCAAGAACCGTTTTTATACAAATATATCATTTCAGTAAATATTACTTCTTTATGGAATCAAAAATGTACTATTGAAAATATCTACTTTCCTCAAAGTAAAATGGAAGGAAGCAAGACTAGTTTGCTTTTGATGAACTTTCTCAGTGGTTACGTTTTCACAATAGAAAAAAAAAATGTTCCGGCTGTCCTAGTTGGTGATTTTAACATGTCATTAACGAAAATTAAATCATACATTTCAAATAATTTTTACTAATTGGTATATTGCTCACTTATATGGTAATCAATTTACTTATGCCAAAGGTACTAGATCATCTTGCATTGATGATGTCATCTATAATGAGGCTTTAGAAACTCATATTAATAAGACATCGGTTTGTACTTCATTTTATGGTATTTCTGATCATGAACCTATTTTGCTTTCTTGCAACCAAGTTCTTTCCGATGGCTTTACAAGGCCTGCTAAAGTTTTTAAATGGTCTACACATATTTGTAAAACAAAAAATTCAGATATTTTATCACATAATTATTTTTCATTCTTAGCAAATGACCTCGATTCTCATTACAATTCGCTTACTGCTGATGAAATGGTAGAAAAATTTATCAATACAGCAAATAATATCGGGAAAGATATTAAGGCCTTCATTCCATCAAATTTAAAAAGCTCTGCTTTTCGTTGTCCTTATTACATTAAAAAACTGTCTCATGAAAAACATATTACAATTAGAAATATTAAGCCTTACTTTAACTGTGAAAATGTTGATAATTACCTTGAACAATTTAATAAATATGAAAAACTTTGTAAATTAATCAAGAAGACAAAGAGTAAATTTCATTCTGTTAGATATAAGGCTAATAGAGTAAAAATCAATAATTATTTTTTGAATTAAGATTTCAAAAATGGTTGGAGATATTTAAAAAAAAAATGGCTAAACCATCTTATTCATCTACCTCACTTACTTATATTAAATCTAAATTTCGTCAAGATATTATCTCTCCTACTAAGCAATTAGATAGATGAGCTGAATATTATAAAGATCTAGCGTCTGACCCCTCAGGTCACAGTCTTAATCGTAACTACTGGAATCATGCTCTTCGAAATATTAGTCTTAGATCCTCTGCTTGGAATATTAACGGTCCAATAACAATTGAAGATATTAAAAAAAAAACTATTTCATCAATGAAAAACAACAAAGCACCCTGCCCCTATGGTATCCCGATTGAATTCTACGAAGCTCTTTTCTACAATGAAGAATTACTAGAAACACATCCTGTTGCTGAAAACTGTCTTAAATTGATATTTAATAAAATCTGGAATGGGTCCTTTTCTAAAAAATGGAACTCAGCTTCTATTGTATCTATCCCTAAGAAAGGTGACCTCTCAGATTGTAGTAACTATCGAGGTATTTCTCTTATTAATGTTGGACTGAAAATCATTTCAAAAATTATAACAGATAGAATATCTACTTACGCACTTACACACAATTTCATTAGACCTGAACAATTTGGTTTTTCGCAACCTTGAAGAATGCATTAGTTTATTCATTTTCGTTAGAGAAATTTGCCAAAGAAGAAAATTTCAAGGAAAATTCATATATTTATCTTTTTTAGATCTTAAAAAAAGCTTATGATTCAGTACCTATATTTTAATATTCTTACTAAATTATATCATTATGGAGTCAGTGGTAAATGTTTTGATTTTCTTTGTAATTTATATACTTCACCTAAAGCACGTGCTTGATTTGCTTCAATGTTATCAAATGAATTTCCTATTAAAAGAGGTGTTCGTCAAGGCTGTCCATTATCTCCGATCTTATTCAATTTATTCATCAATGATATATTAAATGACTGTGAAAAGTATGGTGTTAATATTGGAAGAAAAAAGTGTTGTGGTGAACTCTTTGCTGATGATGTTGTTCTCATTGCTCCGAGTGCAAAAAAATTAAGAAAAATTATTAAAAAAGGTACATAAATGGGCTAATTTAAATGAAATGACTTTTGGTATTGAAAAATTTGCAATTATGGTTATATAACCAATGAACTTCCAATCTCCTCCAAATTGTAGTGATTCAACCTTCTATTTAAGAATGAATACTATTTCAAAAGTTTCTAGTTATGCTTATCTAGGTATTCCTTTCTCAGATGATCTCTTATTAGAACACATTATATCTCACATGCATTTTATAGTTAGAAAATCCCTTCTTTCATTTACACGTTTCTTTTCAAATAAACTTATTCTTATTGTATACAAGAAAAAAGATCTTCAGTCCTTTTGTTATTAATAAAGTTATTTATTATTCTCCTCTACTTGGTTCAAACAAATCTTAAACGGCTAGAATTCAAACATTAATTAATAATGGTCTATTTTGGTGTATCGGTTCCTTCTCTAAATATAGTAATACAAATTCAGAAAACAATGACTATATTAGACATAATTCTACTATGAGTACTTATGCTTTATCTCGAGATCTAAAGCATCCCTCCTATTGCTGGTATCTGCGCAGCCTTACAGATTAAATCTTTTGCAAAATGGAGTAAATCACACTGTATTATAAAGGAATCTTATTAAATCTATCCCCAAAATGCCTTATTATTCCTGGACTAAAGAATCTAGAACTTTGTACAAAAAAATCAAAAAATATGA
>JACVTC010000007.1:2245000-2310000 GCA_016946835.1 Neocallimastix lanati (nom. inval.)
AAGATATATAAAAAAATAAAAAAATATATATATGTATGTAGGTATGTATATATTTATATGGTTTGAATTAAAAGCAAATACCATCATATATTGAATTTGGTAAAGGTATACCACATATAGTATATATTAATGGATCAGATACAGACTAGTTATATTAATATTTATTTATGTTTTTATTCAAGAAATATTTATTAATATTTTTAATTCAGTTCTTAATTTATTTATTTATTTTTCTTTTAATTCAATTTTTTTTTTTTTTTTTTTTTTTGTTTTATTTTAATAATTATAATAATAATAATAATAATAATAATAATAATAATAATAATAATAATAATAATAATAATAATAATAATAATAATAGCTTTTCAAATATATATATATAATATTTGATTTAATAACTTACAGGCTCTATAGGATATATATTTAATAAATCTATCAATAGTTCAGCGAGACGTTGATTACTCATTGCTCTAAGTTGATTTCTTTTTTGACTAAAAGAATATATTTATTTATATATATTTAAATAATAATAATATTATTATTACTATGATTAATTTTTATTTATAAATATTAGAATATAATGAAGATTTATTTATATATAAATAAACTGTTTTAAAAAAAAAAAAAAAAAACATTGAAAATAAATCTAGAGTTAATAATAATAATGATAATGATAATAATAATAATGATAATGATAATAATAATAATGATAATAATAATAATAATAATGATAATAATAATAATTATAATTTTAATAATAATAAAAAAAAATTATTTTATTTTATTTTATTTTTTACGTCATTTCATTCTCAAATTCTTTTTTTATCTGTTCTAAATTAACCATTTTTTGATCAAGTTCCATATTTTTTTTATCTAGTTTAGTACTTCTTGTGTCATTCGAAATTCTATATTCTTCTAATCTTCGAGTATCTAAGAATATATGAATATAATTTTTTTTTTTTTATTTTATTAATTAATACCATTATTATTACAATTATTAAATCTATATTTATCATAAAAATTATTATATACATTACTTTCTTCAATATTTAGCATACTAATAATCAATTGATTTTCCATTACTTTTGATTCTTCGTTATATTCTGTTCTTATAAAATCCTTTAATAATAATTTTTTTTTTTATTAATTATTAGTATAAATAAAAGTTATAGTTATGATAAATCTATTATATTTTTAATTTTATATGGATAAATATTTATTATATTATTATATTATATATATATATATAATTTTAATAAAATGGTATTAAAAAATAATTTGATAAATTACTAATTTATGTTTTTCTTTATATAATTTTAGTTTTTTTCTTAAGGCTTTCTTTTTATTTTCTAATTCTTCTTTTTTCTTTTTTAACTCTTCTTGGACTTTATTTAAACTATTTAATTTTATTAATTTATTTATTATTTATCAATTATATATATTATTTTTTTATATATATTTAAATTGGCTTTATATTTCTTTTATTTTATTAATTATTATTTACTTTATCAACATATTTGCTGAATATGATTTCTTAACAAGATTTTGATCTACTTTGTAAACATTAATTATATTACCCGATTCCTTTCTCAATTCCTTTATGTTGATTATATAATATATTTTTTTATAAATAAATAATAGTAAAAATTATAAAAAATATATATATATATATATATAATAATAGTATATTATTATTGAAATTCATATTTATAAAAAATAATATGATGATTAATAAGTAATAACTATATATATATTAAAATTAAGATAAAAAAAAAAAAAAACAAAAGAAAAGTTTGTTAAATTACTGAACATTCTGGACATTGAATATAAAAACCATTAGTATATTCAAAAATCAAAGAATTCTTTGAAAATTCTGTTTTTAATTCAGTTATCTAAACAAGTATATACATATACATATTTTTATTATATCATATTAATATAAAAGTTATAAATTTATATGAATAAATATATAAATATATATATATAATATGTATTATGATGACAAAATATCAAATTTTAAAATTATTTAATTTAAAAATTTAAAAAAAATAAAATAAAAAAAAAAAATAAATATAAAAATAAAAATAAAAATTATTATGTTCAAATGATATTATTAAATTACTCCTTAAGAATTAATAAAAATAATAATAAAAAGTATTACTAAGTAAATTGGATTAATTATATACAAATATGTTTCTCCATAAGAATTAATAAAAAATAATAATAAAAAGTATTATTAAATAAAATGGATTAATTATATGAAATTTTGATTTATAATACCTCAGTTCCAATATACACCAAAAGTTCCCCTTCGATAATATTTGAAAATAGCAATATTGGATTTTCATTGTCCTTCCCTGATATAATCCAAACTTTAATGATGAAATGTATTAAAATATAATTATTATTTTTATAGAGAAAAAGATAAAGATATATATAATATATACAATATTAAAAATTAAAGATATAATAAATAAAAAAAAAAGTGGAAAATTTGAAATTAAGATTTTATAATGCATTTTTTATTTTTTTTATTTTTTTTATTTTTTTGAATGAATTTCAGAAAATATTTGATTAACATAAAAGTATATAGATAATATATTTGTTTAAAAAGGATATCAGATGATTGAATATTCATCCAAGAAGGAAACATTAATCTATCTAATGGATTCCAAGAAGGATTCTTTTATATAAATTTTTTTTTTTTTTTTTTTTTTTTTTTTTTTTTTTTGTTAATTTATTATTAATATATTTTAATTTATATTTATTATGGAGAAAATTGTAAAATAAATATTTTTATTTATATATTAAGAATGTCTATATTTTTTTTTTTATTTAAAAATGATAGGTACCAATGAACTTTTTATTATATTACTTTTGAAAAATTCTTTTTGCTCTTCTTTATTGTTTATATTATTGATAGTAAAAAAAAAAATAATAATAAATGAAATTGGAAATGTTTATATATTTAAAAAAATAATGATTAATAAAATAAATAATACTATAAAATATTATATAAATTATTAAGAATGCATTTTCTTTTTTTTATTCTTTTTTTTTTTTGTAATTTTTACCATCATTTGAACATAAAGTATAATAGATGCTAAATAAATCTTTTACTTCAGGTATTTTTTCTATTTGTCTTCCATAAATTGTTTTCAATTGTTTAATTCGAGGCTAATATTGATAAATAATTGAAAGAATTGAATTATTTATTTGTTTTCGTATTTTTATTATTATTTTATTGGTTTTTTTTTTTTAAAAAAAAAATGTTATATAAAATGTATATAGATTTAAATTGAAATTTAAAATTATTATATATATATAATTATTATAGATATAATTATTATAGGTAAATACAAAAATAAATGTTATATTTTGATTTTAAAAAATAAACATTTATATTTTAATTTTTTTTTTTTTTTAATTATTTATGTTACCTTAATAATTAAAGGTTGTGGTAAATCCTATAATAATGCATAGATATTATATTATTATAAAAAAAATATTCCATTATTAATGAATTTTAATGACATTTCATACTTTAATATTTCCTTTAATTTCGTATAAAACATTATCTGTATATATATATATATATATTTTACTTCATGAATTTGACATAATGGAATAGTCATTTTTATGTTTCATTTAAGAACAAAAAGTATTTATTGTTGATATAATATGTTTATTTATTGTTATATATTATAAAAATTATGATATTACTTATGTATAGTTTTTAATTTAATTTGCCCTAAGTTTTCTTTTAATTCTCATTAATAAAAAGTAATTAAAAAAAAAAAAAAAAAAAAAAAAAAAAAAAAAAAAATCATTAAAATAATGCTTTCATTGAATTAATATAACACAAATAAAATATCTAAAGTAACGCAAATTCGTAAAGTATAATTAAATTATAAATATTTATAATAATTTATTATTAAAACTTTAAATTAAAAAATTGAAAAAAAAAAAATAAAAAATAAAAAATAAAATAAAATAAAATAAATTTATACTAAAATAATATATTATTATATATATAATTAATTATTTGTTTTTATTAAAATATTATTTACATATAAATATTTATTTTTTATAAATATTTTGATTATTAATAAAATATATATATATTTTTATTAATAAAATTATCAGTATATTTAGAGCATTAATATCATTAAAATATTGAATGATTATTATTTTTATAAAATATAAAAATAAATAATTAACGTAGTTATTGTTGAAAATTAAAACTAATAAAAATTAGTAAGATTATATTTTATTTTATTAAAATATAAAAAGGAAAATTTAACTATACGTACATATATTTTAACATATTAAATAATACAGCATGTAATGTTATCATAACCAGCAAAGATATCTGGAGACAAATGGTAATAATAATGATTTTTTTTTTTTTTTAAAAAAAAAAAAATTATTTTCTTTAATAGAAATTTAATAAAATTTTTAACAAATTAAAATGATTTAAAATTATTATTATTATTTTTTTTTTATTCGTAATATATATAAATAAAAAAGTAAAAAGCTTTAATTCATATTATAAAAATTGTCTTAAAAAATATATATTATTCATAGTAAAAATTAATAATAATAACAATTTTTTTTTATTTATTTTTTATTTTATTTTTATTTTTATCGTAATTCCATAAAATGCATTTATCTATAATATCATTATATTTAGGTGATTATAAAATAAATAAATAAATAAATTGAAAGTACAAACATTAAAAATAGATATCTAATTTTTTAAAAAAAAAAAAAAAAAAAAATTGAAGAACTAAATATATATATAGAGTATATAATATTTTTTAATATTATTCAATATATATATCATTTATTCTCTCTTTTTTTTTTTTTTTTTTTTTTTTTTTTGAACAAAATAGATAAAGGAAGTTGGTAAAAATAGATCTATAATTTTAGGGATTATGATTGACTCTATGAAAATATTAGGCTACTGCTTTTTCAGCTTTGGAACTAATTTAAGGATTTTTGGGCTTTCATAGGCTCCAGAGTTTTTTTTTTTTTTTTTACTTTTTTGATGAATTTATGTTGAAAGAACTGTTGTATATTAAAAAAATTCAGATTTTTTTTTTTTATTTCGGTCAGATTCCGGTATATATCTACAATTAATACTAATTTTAGAACTAATATGGGACATAGAGAAACCTGATTGTCTAAATAAAACATAAACATAGGATATACGATGACCAGGATGTGGTATTGATGGAATGCAATCTCCACCTAGTAGTCTGAATGTTCAAAATGAAGAAATCAAACTAAGCATAAGTAAATTGATAAGAGTTAACTAGAGATGAATGAATTAATTAATGACAATTTCACTGTCCTCAGAAAATAAGTTTGAATAAATTAATAATAAAAGATAACCTTATTGACTCCAATTTTACATCATAATATTAAACAAAAATAAAATAAAATAGAATAAAATAAAAAGTAGAATATTAAATAAGAAAGTACAGATTGAATAAAATAAAATAAAATAAAATAAAATAAAATAAAATAAAATAAAATAAAATAAAATAAAATAAAATAAAATAAAAAGTAGAATATTAAATAAGAAAGTACAGATTGAATAAAATAAAATAAAATAAAATAAATAAATAGTTGAAATATAAATATAAGTACAGATTGAATAAAATAAAATAAAATAAAATAAAATAAAATAAAATAAAATAAAATAAAATAAAATAAAATAAAATAAAATAAAATAAAATAAAATAAAATAAAATAAAAAGTAGAATATTAAATAAGAAAGTACAGATTGAATAAAATAAAATAAAATAAAATAAATAAATAGTTGAAATATAAATATAAGTACAGATTGAATAAAATAAAATAAAATAAAATAAATAAATAGTTGAAATATAAATATAAGTACAGATTGAATAAAATAAAATAAAATAAAATAAAATAAAATAAAAAGTAGAATATTAAATAAGTAAGTACAGATTGAATAAAATAAAATAAAATAAAATAAATAAATAGTTGAAATATAAATATAAGTACAGATTGAATAAAATAAAATAAAATAAAATAAAATAAAATAAAATAAAATAAAATAAAATAAAATAAAATAAAATAAAATAAAATAAAATAAAATAAAATAAAATAAAATAAAATAAAATAAAATAAAATAAAATAAAATAAAATAAAATAAAATAAAATGATATAAAGAATTAAAATCAATGATTGTTAAATATTAAGGGGTTCTCCATTATTTTCCCTTTTTTTAATATATATTTATTTTAAGACAATGAAAGACTTATATGTGTATATATTATAAAATATATATATAAAGTAATTTTAATAGTTATTTTTAATATTAGGTTTATGAGATATGGATTTTTGAGATTTGACTTGTAAAATAGAAATTTAATATTTATTTATTTTTTTTTTTTTGAATTGAATTGAAATATATATATTTATTTGTAAATTTTTTATTATTATTTCAGATTGAGAAGTCCTCAAATGTCTTTTTCATTATTATACCATTTTTTTTAAATAATCTATTAATCAGTTTTTGCATATTTAATTATTTTTTTTTAGTTTTAGAGATTACATGTCTTCAAAAGATTTATCTACATTAATAACAGAAGTTGCCATTCAGGAACGAAAATAGGAAAACACTTAATAAACCATAATCAGGCATCATTTCGTATGATTCAAAAAAATTTTTTATAATCACTTAAATATAATAATGTAAAGAATCTCAAATCTAAACATAGATTCTGACTTTGAATCATTTATTTATTATCCTTACAATGTTATACAATATTACAATCCTTTCTTCATTAACTATGTATCTAACTACATATACTAATTATTGGAATTAACGATTCTTCTTAACTAAATTGATGCTATATAATGTTATAATCCTTTCTTCACTTGCTTTGCATTTAATTACAAATAGTAATTATGGAAATTAATGGTTCTTCTATACTAAATGAGATTATAACGATAATTTATCAATAGGGTATAGTTAACTTTTCTTATATTAATCTAAGCTCAGATCTTATTCTCTTTTAATAGGTAAATAGTCCAAAACTTTATGAATTTCTGTTCTTAATGATAGGAATTCCCCATTATCGAAGGATCAAAAAAGCAACTTCATCACTACAAGTCATTTATCCCTGTATTAACTTTTTTTTTTTTTTAGATATCTCTAGCTTGAAATTTTCTGAATTTAAAGATTCAAGAGGACATACTTTTATGCTTTAAATTCACACCTTAAAGTAAAAATCAAAGTAATTTTTGTTAATTCGTTCGATTAAAAATTTCTATTCATGCATTTCCCTTAAGAAACCTGTATAATATTTTAATAGATGTGCTGCCTCAATCAAACTCCTAGCTTGTTAATTTTTTTTCTCAAACCAGATCAGTTTTTAAAGAATCTTAAATCTGAAAAAACAAAACTAGAAGTTCGATTCTCAAATTATTGTATAGAAAACAAATAATAAAAGAAATAAAATAATAAAAATAGTGGAATTTCCAGGTTGCTGAGGTTCATACTTTTACCACATCTTTTCGTTTATAGACTTTATATTATTATTAGTTTATTTGTTTAATATTTTTATTTACTGTATTATATTTATTATCATTTTTTAATGAAATTTTGTTTAAAATACTCTGTAATAATATTGTTTATTTTTTTATTGATATTACTGTTAATATTATTTCGAAATCAATTCAACAGGAAATCCTATCAACTTATTTAATTTTCAATTATAAAATATTATTAAACATTAATTTGGCAATAAATTAAAAGATTTATTAAAAAAAAATTAAAAATAAATTTATGGTAAAACAATTCTAAAAACAAAAAGTAAAAATTTTATCAAAAATAACCATATATATTTAATTATATTTAATATATTCTGAATATATAAATTTAAATATTTAAATAAAATTTCTTTTGATATTATCATTATTATTATTATTGTTAAGAGTCAGGAATTTATGATTTATAATTACGTCAACTTCATTAATATATTTTATAATAAAGAATTACTAACACTTAATTATTTTAAATTAAATGTCTTTATACTATTATATTGTGACTTCAGCATTAATTACATTACAATACATTTGAAGCTAAATTTTCATATATTTCATATATTCTACCATTTCCTCTTAAACCTAGATATTCTATAATGAATAAATTGATTAACTAGTGAATATATGTATATAAAATTATCTTATGCAAAATAATTTAAAATATCTCTGACATATAGTCTCATATAAAGAAATATCAAAAATGTCACAGGCGTCATTGGAAATTATGGTATCATTTGAAACCTCACTAAAAGTATAATTATTAAAAGTATTATCATTTTGTGTATTAGATGAATCAAATAAATTATTGGTAATTTTATTTGAGGATGTTGAAATTTTTAAAATTTTTATTTTTATTGTCATAAAAAATTTCATCCTTTTTTTTAAAAATTTTTATTATCCATAATTTTTTTAGAAATATATATAATTTTATGCTTATCATTAATGTTGTTATTATGATTATGTGTTTCATTATTATTTAAAAGTTCATATGAAGATTGTAAAATTTTATCACATATAATTAAGAAAATATTATTTGAATTATTATTTGTTTGCTGAACTAGGTTTTGATGATTTTATTTTACCCATTGTCTTTATAGGAATTTTTGGCTCAATTTTTGAAAAAAATTTTATTATTAAAACTTTTTCCACTTTCATCAAAATTGAAATTTTTGTCAATTTTTAATGATTTTTTCTTTGCCTATATTTTTAATAGGAAGAATATTTATTACATCAGGACTCATTGGGTTCTTTTTATCTTTTAAATTTATTTCATTTTCATTTTTCAATCAAGGATCTTTAATTTTATTATCAGTAATATTTATATTATTAATTGGAATATGGTGTATGAAATTTTTTTGAGAATTATTATTATTTTTATTAATATTTCCTTTTTAAAAAAATAATATTGTAATATCTTTTAAATTATTAGTTTTATTATTGTTAATTTCATTATTAATTTTGAGTAAAAAATTAATTCCATTCGAATTGTTAATTTCATTTGAATTAATTTCATTTAAAAATTATCTTTTACAACATCATTATTTTCTTTTTTTATGTTAATGTCTTCTTCATTTATAATGTTATTTTCAATATTATTATTTTCATTTAAATTTTCATTTACATTACTATTTTCATTTAAATTGTTATTGTTAATATTATTATTATTATTATTATTATTATTTTTATTGTTATTTTCAATTAAATTATTGTCTTTATTTATAATATTGTTATTGTTCATATTTAAATTGTTTACTTCATTAAAGTTATTATCTTCATTTAAATTACTATTTTTCCTTTAAATATTATTGCCATTTAAGTCTATATTTCTAACGTTTTCCCCATCAAAGCCCATTTTTCATAAAAGAGAAACAAGTGTCTTGAAAATTATTGCTTGAATATTCGATGTTTCCTTATTCTTCATCTATACATTCAATGTCTAATATAATTTATTTTTTCAATTTTCTGTTCCATAATAATATATGAATACTTCTTTTTATCAAATCCAAGAAAAATACCTTTCCTAGAATTTTGTTTAAATTTTGATTTATGGGGATTTTGGTCTCTGTAGTAACATACACTTAAAAAAGTCCTTTGATGCTTTATATTTCCTTTTTTAATATAAAATACTTCATCAGGAATTAAATTATTGTTTCTTGAATGTGGAATCATATTATTTATATGAAAAGTGTGTTTTATAACAAAATTCCAAATGTCTTCAGATAATTAGCCCAATACATGAGTATTTTACTAAATTTCTAAGTGTGTGATTAATTTTTTCAGCTTTTACGTTTATTTCTAGACATTAAGGAAGAGAATACATACTTTCAATGCCATTTTCTTTACAATGTTTTTTATCTTTTTGTTTTTATATTCCTTTCCTCCATCAGATTTAAATATTTTTATTGTATAGTCCTTGAATTGATTATTTAAATAAGTAAAGAATTCTATTATTATATCTGGAGCTTCAGCCTTTGATTGAGTGTAAATATCCAGACTTTTCTTGAGAATTCATCCATCATTGTAAAGAAGTATTTCTTGGTATTAATAGATGGTTATAACCCAGAAATGTCTGAATGGATTATTTCTAGGAATTCTTTTGGAGTTTCTCCTTTATGAGATCCTTTCTTCATTTTAGAAATTTTTCAATCTATTTATGGAGGAGTTTTTACATCATGTAGATCTAGTTATTTAGGTAAATTACTTTGGTAAAAATGGCCTAATCTTTTTTATCATATTTCAATACTTTTATCATCTAATTTTCCTACGTGCATTATACTATTTCTTATTGGTTAAGTACTATTGTAATTTTGTGTTTTGATAGGAAATTGATTATATTTAGATGATAAAAAAGACCTAGATTATTTTTATTCTTATCCCATAATTTTAATCTTTTTCTTCATCAAAATCATCAGAAGAGTAAATTAATGATATAAATCCTGATTTTGCAAGTTATATACCATTAATAAGATTTTTGTGAACATTTTTTGAAAATAAAACTTTTTCAAACTTAATATATTGTTAATTTATGAAACATTCATATGTTCCATATCCTTCAAATTGGCAAATCGAACCGTTTACACAACACAACTTTATCAATTTATATTTGAAATTAACAAGTAAAGATTTATCATTTGTTACATGTTCGCCCTCACCTGGATCATAAAACCATGTAACATCATCAGTTATTTCGTTATTATGATTAATATAATCAATAAATTTATTGCTTATGTCATCAAAATCATGAGTATATTTATAATTGTTAAAAATAACCTTCAATAAATTATATATTCTCAGATGGAACTTTTTATATTGCACCTAAATTTAATTATCAAATAGAACTTATGTTAAAGATTTAAATGGTTTATATACTGCTTTTGATATTAAAAAATTAAGAACAAGCTACTTATAAGATGTTATTTGAAGAACTAGAAAAAAAAAAGAATTATGTTATAATAAGTAACAAATAATAATATATATATTTATTATAAAGTGATTTCGAACTTCCTTTTTGTAAATCCTGAATATATAAATGATATTTATAGCAAAGTTAGGTGTGAAACAAATAATAATGACCAATTTTTGATATTTTTATGATATTTTTTTTTTAAAAAAAAAAAAAAAAAATTGTTTAAAAAATTATAAAATTTTGAATTATTATAATAATATCGAGCATATAAAAAATAATGCATCAAAATCTTTCAATAATTATTTATATAATTTATTTTTAAAAAAAACCCTTCTTTTTATATATTAATATATGCATTAAAGCAAGAAGAATCTATATACCACAATGACTACAAAAAAAAAAGTGCAGAATTTAAAAAAAAAAATAAAAAATAAAATAAAACTGATAAAATCAATGTTCTAATTGAAAAATACAAAACAATGGAATCCAAATTAATTGATGATAGAAGACCTAGATATGATATTGTTGAATTATGATTTAAATATTTAATTAATTTAAAAAATATAAATATTGATTTGGAGTAAATGATAAAAGTAATGATCAAATGAAAAAGATTATTCTAATTCTGTCGCAATTATTATTAATAATTAAAATTATTCTTAATTTAAAAAAAAACATATTAAAAATATTTTTATCATTAAATATTAATAATTATTATATTATTATTATTATTATTATTATTATTATTATTATTATTATTATTATTATTATTATTATTATTATTATTATTATTATTATTATTATTATTATTATTATTATTATTATTATTATATTTTTATTAATAACTTTTATTTCTATATCATTAACTTTATGAACATTATAAAATTAGAAAACGTGAAGGTTAGAATTTTTTTTCTGGGAAAAATTTTTATTTAAATATTTAAAAATATTTTATTTTTAAAGAATATTTTATTTTTATATTTAATTTAAAGATTTTATAAAACATATAATTTTAATTTTCATATTAATAAAATTGATTATTTTTTAAAGAATTTTTTTATATTTTTAATAATATATATTTAATAAAAAAAATATTAATTTTTTTTATTTTAAAAACTTTTTATAGATTTAAAGAATAATGTTTTTTAAATAATACTTTATTATAAATAATATTTTATTTAATATTTATTTTAAAGGAGAGTGTTGCTTTTCGGAAAACTATCTTTTAAAAATTTTGATAAATAAATTAATATATAAATAATTTTAATAAATAATATCAAATAAAAGTTGAAGATTTCTTTTTTTTTTTTTAATCTTTTTTAAAAAAAAAAAAAAAAAAAAATAAGAAATAAAATAATATATTCTTGAAATTTTTATTATATATATATCTAAAAAAAAAAAAAAAATAAAATATTCTTAAAATCCATAAAAGTTATTTAAAATAAAAATATAATAAAATAAAATAAAATAAAATAAAAATCTTTAAATATTATTAAAAATATAAAAAAAATTTTTCTTTAAAAAAAAATCTTTAAATATTCTTAAAAATATATAAAAAAATATTCTTTAAAAAAAATTAATCTTTTATTAATATAATTAACGATAAAGATAATTTTAATATTGTTTTTTTTTTCTTAATTTAAAAATTTAAAAAATACTAAAGTACAATTATGGATTTTTAGTTAAGAAAAATTTTAATTATTAATAATAATTGAGATTGAATTCAAATAATCTTTTTCATTTGATCATTACTTTGCCATTTATTACAAATTAGTATATATATTATTCAAATTTATTAAATATTTAAACAATAATTCAACAATATCATTATTAGATCTTCTAATATCAATTAATTTTGGATTCCATAGTTTTATATTTTTCAATTAAAACATTGATTTTATCGGTTTTTCCTAATTATTTTTTTTCTTTTTTATTCCTTTTTTTTTCAAATTCTTGCACTTTTCCTTTTGTAATCATTGTAAGATAAAAATTCTTCTTGTTTTAATACATATATTAATTTATAAAAAGAGTTTTTTTGAAAATAAATTATTTAAATAATTATTGAAAGATTCTGATGCATTATTTGTTATATACTCGATATTGTTATAATAATTATAGTTTTTATAATTTTTCAATTAGTTTTTTTTTTTATTTTTTATTTTTTCAAAAAAATACTTTTAAAATTTCAAAAATTGTTCATTATTATTTGTTTCACACCTAATTTCACTATAAATATCAATTATATATTCAGGATTTACAAAAAGGAAGTTCAAAATCACTTTATAATAAATATATATATTATTATATTTTACTCATTATAATAAAATTAATTTGTTTTTAAACTCTAATGTTCTTTTAGAGTGCAAATACAGTATTTAATATTTATATTAGGAAATATTTTTTCTACTGTATTAGATATACCTTTTTCGAAATCACAATGAAAATTTTTTGAACTAATCTTAGTATTATTTCTATATTTATTAGCTTGTTTTTTTTTTTTTTTTTTTTTTTTTTCTAGTTCTTCAAATAGCATCTCATAAGTAGCTTGTTCTTTATTTTTTAATATCGAAAAAGAAGTAGTATAAAAGCTATTTAAATATTTAATATAAGTTCTAGTAATAAGCACTTAATAACTAAACTTAGGTGCAATATAAAAAGTACCATCTGCAAATATATCTTCATTATAAATAATTTTGATTAGAATGGGAGTTGGAAGATTACTAAATTTGGATTTTTGAATATCACAAAATTCTCATTTCTTACTGTTTTATAATATATTTTGACTCATCAGGAATTTCATCAAATTTTGTTATATCAAGAGGAAGCTGTATATTTATATCTCTTGTTTATTTAGGAATTTAATTGTTTTATATTCAGGACATATAAATCCTATTTCTTGGGAAACTTCATTAAATATACCTTTAGGTTTTATACCCAAAGGAATTGAACATTTTCTAATTTCATCGTTAATTTTATGTTTTGAAATTGATATAGATACATCAAATTCTTTTTCAAGATAATTAAGTAAACTTTTATATTTTAAAATTTCCCTTTTATTATTTAAAGTAGTGAAAGATTTACATTGATTCAGTTACAAAGAATAATTAAGAAAATATTTAAAAACATTTTATTTTTTATTTATTTCTAAACTTAATAATAATAATTTATTTATTTATTTATTTATTTATAATTGTATTAAAAAATATTAAAAAAATTTATGGCGTCAAATACAACAACATGGACGCCACATTCCGAAATGCAACCTTCCGAAATGCACCATACCTTATAATTTTAATTTTTATTTATGTAAAGAATATTTTTTTTTTTAAAGAATAATTTTTTTATATTTTTAAGATATATAAGCCTTTTTAATTTTTAAATATATATATATATATATATTTAATTTAATCTTAAATGCTTTTTATAGATTTCAAGAATGTTTTATATTTTTAGATATATATACCATGAAAATTTCAAAAATATATTATTTTTAAAGAATATATTTTTTATTTAATAAAATTTTTAAAAGTCACATTTTCAGAAATTCAACTTTGTGAAATCTCGTATAATATATATACAACATTGATATAAAACAAATATATGTAGTAACATATTTGTATATTTAATATTAATTATTAAATATTAAATTTATATCTTTTTGATAATAATTATTTTATTTTATTTTATTTCAATATGTATTATTATAATTATAGTAATTGTAATACTTAATTCATATAAAATTAATATAATTCTATATATTAGAATATAAAATTAATATATTACCTATTTCATATAAATAGATTAAATTATTTATATTAGAAATAGAGGACTCTCTTATAAAATTTTAGGAATTAGAATTATTATTTTAATTGTACGAATATTATAATTTTATTAATATAATTTACTAAACTACCATTATTTAAAGCCCACTGCTTATAATATTATTGCACATAAAAGTCCCGCATATCAACATAGTGATCACATGTATTCATTTATATCATATACACTTGATAATATAGATTAGTGAATAATAAACATTAAATAATACGAAGGGTTAACTTTCATGATTTCTTTATATCAATATAACATAAATTGAAGCTAGATACATTAGTAAAAAAGTATCTTTTTTTTTTTCTATTTTATTATTATTATTCATGAAGTAATCCATTTGTTTATAATAAATCACCTTACTTACTATTTTGTAAGATGATTAAAAGAACTTATTAAGAAATCAAGATTGAGTAATTGATACTCTTTTAAAACAAAAAACCCGAAAATTTCTGTTCTTAATTGAATATATATTATTATATATTATGTAGGGAAGTTCAGTATATGATAATATTTAATAAATGTTATAAAATTAATAAATAAATAAATATCTTTAATTTATCATCATGATATATTTGAAATATTATATATAAATATATTTGATTTTGGTTATAGCGTACGATTTTTTTATTCTTCGTTCAATACAAAAAAATAATTAAAAAAATTTTTTTCAAGATTTTTGATGATAATAATTTAGTATATTTAATACCATAAATTATTAATTACAAAAAAAAAATTGTTATATATTCTATTTCAATAACTTTTTCTATTATAAATAAAAGAATAATTAAATTTTTTTCAAAAAAAAAAAAAAAAAAAAAAAAAGTTATAATTTACTATTTTATCCTTAACCCTTCAATAATCCGTTTTTTTTTTTTTTTTTGAAAGTATTTTATTTCCATACAAAAGAATACTCTTTAGTCTTTTTTATTTATTTGCTAATAATTAATTTATGATTTTTTAATTAAACCATATGATTAGGATAGTTATATTTAAATTTTATATTAAAAAGTTTTGTGCAACAGTAAAAACATGTATAATTTTAAAATAATATAACCTTATTAAACTAAAATATTAATATGGTATAGTATTTTTCTTTTGGTACGAGGAAATTATAAAAAAAAAATCATGGTAAAATGATCTTGATATAGATCTTGAATATTTATATATATTAAATTAAATACCATATATTTAATTTAACCTTAAAAAAAAAAAAAAAAAGATATTAATTAAATTTTTTTTTTCTTTGATGTATATAATATATATACATATATATACGTATATACGGGTGTGGGGCATTTCGCCAAATTGCATTTCGCCAGATTGCATTTCGCCAATTTTTTTGAAAGCATGTGGCGTATTAAAAAAATGTGGCATTTCGCCAAATTGCAATTCGCCAAGTTGCATTTCGCCAGATTGAAAATTATTAAATAAATAAATAAATCAATAAATAAAATTAATTATTATTAATATCGCATCAAAACAATTTTAAAAAAAATATATTTTAAATTAATATTTATTTATTTATTCATTTATTTATATCAATACTCTACTTGTCGAAATGTAACCTGGCGAAAAGCAACTTGGGGAAATGCAACTTGGGGAAATGCAACATTTTAATACTACGCCACTTGGCGAAATGCAACCTGGCGAAATGCAATTTGGGAAAATGCAACTCTCCCCGTATATACATATATATATACAATAAAAGAAGTTACTCATCCAGTAAAAAAAAAAAAAAAAAGAAAAAGAAAAAATACAAAAATTTTTTTTCTTTAATAAAACAATGTATATAGTATATATACATATATATACATATATATACAATAAAAAAAGTTGCTTATCCAGTAAAAAAAAAAAAAAAAAGAAAAAGAAAAAATACAGATAAAAATTTTTACACATAATTTTTAAGATTTAATTTAAAGATGATTAATATATTAGAAATAAAGATAAAATATAATAAAATATAATATTTAATATTTAACCAAGAAATAAAAATAAAATAAAAAGATAATCTATTAAAGATCATTAATATATTGTTAAAGTTAAAAAAAAATAATAATAATAAATGAACAAACTAGATAAAAATAACTAAGCAAACAAACAAACAAAATATGGATAATAAAGAATCATAAAAAGAAAATTGGGTAAAGATGATCATGAAAGAATAATGACTTAAAATAATATGATTTACATTATGGCTTGACGACAAGAAAATAAATTTATCCATTTTATTTAATTTTTGATAAAAAATTAAATAAAATAAAGAAAAATTCTTTTTATGGATAAAAATGAAATGTTTAAAAAAAAAAAAAAAAAAAAAAGACAAATGTATACGACAAATTCATATTACTTTGAAAAGATTATTCTTTAAAGAATTTTTAATACTTAGATTACTATTGTAGTCAATATTTTAAAGTTTTTTTTTAAAAAAAAAAAATACTTTAAATTTTTTTTATTATTTTTTTTATAGAAAAAAAAAAGCTTATTATTATTATGAATTTGTTACTTTGCATTGTTTTAATATTGTTTTAATATTGTTTTGTTCTTATTTAATATTAAAATAGTTAGATTTATCATTTTATATATTTGAAAATGTTCTTTAATATATTTTAATTTTAAAAAAAAATTTTTTTTTTCTTATCAATGTGAAATTTGAAATTTAGAATAAAAAAAAAAGTTTCTTTTATATATATATAATTTAATTATCAGATTAAAAGCATCATCATCATCATTTATTTATTTATTATAGAACATTTTATTAAGTGGTGATTACTTTTTCTGATTTAAAAATTTTTTAATTTATATGATTTTATTGAAGTTAAAATATAATAATTATAATAATTATAATAGTAAAATCTTCTAGATTAGATTGATTTGATTTTGAAAGAGATCTTTTTTTTTTTTTTTATATCAAATTTATTTAATCTACACTAGATTTATTTGATGATTACAAAGCTGTTATCTTTTTTTTTTTTTTTTTTTTTTTTTTTTTTAAAAAAAAAATATTATAATTGATATTTTTTTGATAATCGATTATTAAAATAAGGTTTGCTTTTAGAATTGAAGTAGATCTTAATTTTTATTTATTTTTTATTTTATTTTATTTTTATTTTTTTTTATTATTTATAAATTTTATTATAATTAAAATAAATAAACTAAAAAATAAAAATCTATAAAATACTTACCTTTTTTTCAGTTTTAGTTATAGTTTTTTTTTTTTTTAATTAAAATAAAAAATTTTTCACAATTGATATATTTGATCCTGATTTTTTTTTTTTTTTTTTTTATATATAAATATAATTTTTCATTATTTTTTTAATAAATTTTTTATTTGATCTTTTTATTTTATAAATTTCGATAAATATTTAGATTATAGATGATAGCATAAAGTAGAAATAAAATAAAATTAAGATATATATATATTTGTTTTGATCAAAGTGATATTGTTATATGTATTATTTTTTTTATTTTTATTTTTATTTTTATTTTTTTTGGATATGTTATTTTAATGAAGTTTAATTGTATTTATAATCGATTATAAATATACTAAACAATTATAAATATAATTATTAGTATCATATACTTCATCTAATTTTTATTTTTATTATTTTTTTTTTATTATTCTTTTATTTTTAATTTTTAATTTTCAGTATCCTAATCATTAATTTTTATACTTCATCATTTTTTTTTTTTTTATGATTTTGTTCAATTAAAATGATTGTTGTTATTTTAAGAAAACCTGATCTTTCTAAATGAAGTGTAAAAGTTTTCATCTTTCATTTCAATACTTATTAGAAGTGATCTGAATAAGTTGATATATTTAATTTATATAAAAAAAAATTATCTATTTATTATATTAATTGCTATATTTATATTGAAAGTTTATTCTATTTATAATCAATTATTATGTTGATTACTATTACGTGCTTGATAAATAATACTACTTTATAATTGATTGTTATGTTTATTAGTATTAATACTTTATATTAATAATACCACTTTATGTATTATTGATTTGTTATATTCATCTTTATTAATATTTAATAAATAATACAATATATGTATATTTATTACTATTTATTGCATATTTTTATATCCATCATTTCATGATAAAGTATTAAAATATATAACTAGATCTGTTTATGTTAATTTATTACTTTTATTTTACTTAATTTATATTGTAATATAATATATACTATATATTTATTATTATTATTATTATTATGATTTTAAATAATTATTGACTATTTATTGAATACTTTTTTATTATTATGTTTTCTAACATCAAATATTTATAAGATATTAGACGCTTTTACAATCAATTTTTATTTATATATAATATTTATTTATAATTAATGGATACTTTTTTTTTTCTGTTTATTATGAGCAATTTTAAATCATACAATGATGATAATAGTATATACTTAATTATCAACGTTTTTGTTATCATATCTTTATTTATTATATATTATTAAATATATTTAATATATTTATGGTTCTTTTTTTTCTTTTCTTTTTTTTTTTTTTTTTTTTTTTTTTTATATAGTAATATTAATATAACATTATTTTAATAACTATTATTAATAAAAACTAAACATTTTTATAATATCTTTTATTCATTCTTTGTTCTTCATATATTACTATTTTTTTTTAAATATATATATGTACATATTTATAGAACTAAAATACATAAAAAACAACTTTACACTTATATATTTTTTCAATATTACATACACTTTTTTTTTATTATTTCTTATGTTTATCTATTTAATGCTTTTTCTTTTTTATTTTATTTTATTTTATTTTATTTTATTTTATTTTATTTTATTTTATTTTATTTTATTTTATTTTATTTTATTTTATTTTATTTTATTTTATTTTATTTTATTTTATTTTATTTTATTTTATTTTATTTTATTTTATTTTATTTTATTTTATTTTATTTTATTTTATTTTATTTTATTTTATTTTATTTTATTTTATTTTATTTTATTTTATTTTATTTTATTTTATTTTATTTTATTTTATTTTATTTTATTTTATTTTATTTTATTTTATTTTATTTTATTTTATTTTATTTTATTTTATTTTATTTTATTTTATTTTATTTTATTTTATTTTATTTTATTTTATTTTATTTTATTTTATTTTATTTTATTTTATTTTATTTTATTTTATTTTATTTTATTTTATTTTATTTTATTTTATTTTATTTTATTTTATTTTATTTTATTTTATTTTATTTTTATTTACATATATATATTAATAACCATAATAATAACAAAAGTTAAAATAATAATAATAAGAACAATATATATATTTAATATATAGAATTAAAAAAAAAAAAAAAAAAAAAAAAAAGATTTCCATATATTTACCATCAACTATTATGATATTATTTTTATTCTTACAAATACGTATACCTTTTTAAAGTATAATTTTTTTTTTTAAAAAGGTATTTAACCCTAACTATAATTATATATTATTACCACTAATAGTACATTTAAATAATATAAATAACTCTCTTTAAGGATACTTTTAGAAATATTTTATTTCTATAATATTATTTTATTTTTTGCTTTAATATTACTATATGGACTTTCTTTGTTTTGTCTATTTCTATAATATTAATTTTTTATTTCTATTGAATATTATTAATCTATTGACTTTTTTTTTTGTTTTTCTATTTATATATCATTATTTTATTTTTATCTTAGTATTATTACCTACTTTTTTTTCTTTATTTTTTTCTCTATTTCTATTTAATATTATTAATCTATTGACTTTATTTTTTGTTTTCTATTTCAATATTATTATTTTATTTATTTTCTTAGTATTATTACCTACCTTTTTTTTCTTTATTTTTTCTCTATTTTTATTTAATATTATTAATCTATTGACTTTTGTTTTTTATTTCTATATTATCACTTTATTACTTTTTTAATATTATTACCTACCTTTTTTTTTCTTTACTTTTTCTCTATTTCTATTTAATATCTTTAATTTATTGACTATTGTTTTCTATTTCTTTATTATTATTTTATTTTTTTCTTAATATTGTTTACTTACTTACTTACTTCTTTTACCTACCTTTTCTTTATTTCTATTTAAGATCATTAATCTATTGATCTATTGACTTTTTTTGATTTCTATCTCTACATCATTATTTTATTTTTTACTTAATATTATTTACTTATTTACCTACCTTTTCTTTATTTCCATTTAAGATCATTAATCTATTGACTTTTGTTTTATATTTCTATATTATCATTTTATTTATTCTTAATATTATTACCTACCTTTTTTTTCTTTATTTTTTCCTTTATTTTTATTTAATATTATTAATCTATTTTTTCTTTTTTATTTCTATATTATCATTTTATTTCTTTTTTATTATTATTACCTACCTTTTTTTCTTTACTTCATTTCTATTTCTATTTAACATCATTAATCTATTGACTTTTTTTTTTGATTTCTATCTCAACATCATTATTTTTATTTATTCTTAATATCATTTACTTACCTTTTATTCTTTATTTTTTCTCTATTTCTATTTAATATCTTTAATTTATTGACTATTGTTTTCTATTCTTATATTATTATTTTATTTTTTTCTTAATATTATTTACTTACTTACTTACTTCTTTTACCTACCTTTTCTTTATTTCTATTTAAGATCATTAATCTATTGATCTATTGACTTTTTTTGATTTCTATTTCTATATTATTATTTTATTTATTTTCGTAATATTATTTACTTACTTATTTACTTCTTTTACCTACCTTTTCTTTATTTCTATTTAAGATCATTAATCTATTGATCTATTGACTTTTTTTTGTTTTCTATCTCTATATCATTATTTTATTTTTTACTTAATATTATTTACTTATTTACATGCCTTTTCTTTATTTCTATTTAAGATCATTAATCTATTGATCTATTGACTTTTTTTTGTTTTCTATCTCTATATCATTATTTTATTTTTTACTTAATATTATTTACTTATTTACATGCCTTTTCTTTATTTCTATTTAAGATCATTAATCTATTGATCTATTGACTTTTTTTGATTTCTATTTCTATATTATTATTTTATTTATTTTCGTAATATTATTTACTTACTTATTTACTTCTTTTACCTACCTTTTCTTTATTTCTATTTAAGATCATTAATCTATTGATCTATTGACTTTTTTTGATTTCTATCTCTACATCATTATTTTATTTTTTACTTAATATTATTTACTTATTTACCTACCTTTTCTTTATTTCTATTTAAGATCATTAATCTATTGATCTATTGACTTTTTTTGATTTCTATTTCTATATTATTATTTTATTTATTTTCGTAATATTATTTACTTACTTATTTACTTCTTTTACCTACCTTTTCTTTATTTCTATTTAAGATCATTAATCTATTGATCTATTGACTTTTTTTTGTTTTCTATCTCTATATCATTATTTTATTTTTTACTTAATATTATTTACTTATTTACATGCCTTTTCTTTATTTCTATTTAAGATCATTAATCTATTGATCTATTGACTTTTTTTTGTTTTCTATCTCTATATCATTATTTTATTTTTTTCTTAATATTATTTACTTACCTACTTTTTTCTTTTACCTACCTTTTCTTTATTTCTATTTACTATCATTAATCTATTGACTTTTTCTTTTGTTTTCTATCTCTATATCATTATTTTATTTCTTTTTTAATATTATTACCTACTTTTTTTTCTTTACTTCATTTCTATTTCTATTTTACATCATTAATCTGTTGACTTTATTTTTTGTTTTCTATTTCAATATTATTATTTTATTTATTTTCTTAGTATTATTACCTACCTTTTTTTTTTCTTTATTTTTTCTTTATTTTTTCTTTATTTTTATTTAATATTATTAATCTATTTTTTCTTTTTTGTTTTTATTTCTATATTATTAATTTATTTTTTTTCAGTAATATTATTACCTACCTTTTTTTTTTTTTTTCAGTAATATTATTACCTACCTTTTTTTTTTTTTTCAGTAATATTATTACCTACCTTTTTTTTTTTTTTCAGTAATATTATTACCTACCTTTTTTTTTTTTTTTTTCAGTAATATTATTACCTACCTTTTTTTTTTTATTTTTTTTTTTTCTTAATTTTTTCTTTATTTTTATTTAATATTATTAATCTATTTTTTCTTTTTTGTTTTTATTTCTATATTATTATTTTATTTTTTTTCAGTAATATTATTACCTACCTTTTTTTTTATTTATTTATTCTTTATTTTTATTTAATATTATTAATCTATTTTTTCTTTTTTGTTTTTATTTCTATATTATTATTTTATTTATTTTCTTAGTATTATTACCTACCTTATTTTTTCTTTATTTTTCTTTATTCTTATTTAATATTATTAATCTATTTCCTTTTAATTTTTTTTGTTTTTATTTCTATATCATTATTTTATTTATTCTTAATATTATTACCTACCTTTTTTTCTTTACTTCATTTCTATTTCTATTTAATATCGTTAATCTATTATCTTTTTTTGATGTGTTCTATCTCTATATTATTATTTTATTTATTTTCTTAGTATTATTACCTACCTTATTTTTTCTTTACTTTTTCTTTATTCTTATTTAATATTATTAATCTATTTCCTTTAATTTTTTTGTTTTTATTTCTATATTATTATTTTATTTTTTTTTAGTAATATTATTACCTACCTTTTTTTTTCTTTATTGTTTCTTTATTTTTTCTTTATTTTTATAATCTATTTTTTCTTTTTTGTTTTTATTTCTATATTATTATTTTATTTTTTTTTTCAGTATTATTATTACCTACCTTTTTTTTTTCTTTATTTTTTCTTTATTTTTTCTTTATTATTTTCTTTATTTTTTTCTTTATTTTTATTTAATATAATTAATCTATTTTTTCTTTTTTGTTTTTATTTCTATATTATTATTTTATTTTTTTTCAGTAATATTATTACCTACCTTTTTTTTTTATTTATTTATTCTTTATTTTTATTTAATATTATTAATCTATTTTTTCTTTTTTGTTTTTATTTCTATATTATTATTTTATTTTTTTTTAGTAATATTATTACCTACCTTTTTTTTTCTTTATTGTTTCTTTATTTTTTCTTTATTTTTATAATCTATTTTTTCTTTTTTGTTTTTATTTCTATATTATTATTTTATTTTTTTTTTCAGTATTATTATTACCTACCTTTTTTTTTCTTTATTTTTTCTTTATTTTTTTCTTTATTATTTTCTTTATTATTTTCTTTATTTTTATTTAATATTATTAATCTATTTTTTCTTTTTTCTTTTTATTTCTATATTATTATTTTATTTTTTTTTCAGTAATATTATTACCTACCTTTTTTTTTCTTTATTTTTTCTTTATTTTTTTCTTTATTTTTATTTAATATTATTAATCTATTTTTTCTTTTTTGTTTTTATTTCTATATTATTATTTTATTTTTTTTTCAGTAATATTATTACCTACCTTTTTTTTTCTTTATTTTTTCTTTATTTTTTTCTTTATTTTTATTTAATATTATTAATCTATTTTTTCTTTTTTGTTTTTATTTCTATATTATTATTTTATTTTTTTTTCAGTAATATTATTACCTACCTTTTTTTTTTTCTTTATTTTTTTCTTTATTTTTATTTAATATAATTAATCTATTTTTTCTTTTTTGTTTTTATTTCTATATTATTATTTTATTTTTTTTCAGTAATATTATTACCTACTTTTTTTTTTCTATTTATTTTTTCTTAATTTTTTCTTTATTTTTATTTAATATTATTAATCTATTAACTTTATTTTTTTTTTTTTTTATTTTTATTTCTATATTATTATTTTATTTCTTTTCTAATATTATTACCTACCTTTTTTTATTTATTTTTTATTTATTTTTTATTTATTTTTATTTATTTTTATTTATTTATTATTAATCTATTGACTTTATTTTTTTTATTTTATTTTATTTTTTTTTTTTGGTTTTTACTTCAATATTATTTTTTCTTTATATTATGATCTACTTTTTTTCTTCATATATTATATTTATTTATTAATTTTTTTATTTATTTTTACTTTATATATTATTACCAACTGACTTTTTACTTGGTATTATTAATTTATTGAAACCATTTTTTTATTTCTTTTCTATTAATATTTTTTTTATTTATATTTTTTTAATATTATTAATCTATAAACTTTTTTTTTTTTATTTTCTTCATCTATCAGTTCACTTTTTTTTTTTATTTATTTATTTATTTATTTTATCTTCTTCATCTCTCTATTCTTAATATTTTTTTTCCAGTTCTTTTTTTTTTTTTTTTTTTTTTTTTTTTTTTTAATAATATTTCAATAATATTATTTAATTTTTTAATATTATGGTCTCTATTCTTAATATTTTTTTTAATTTATTTATTTATTTATTTTATCTTCTTCATCTCTCTATTCTTAATATTTTTTTTCCAGTTCTTTTTTTTTTTTTTAATAATATTTCAATAATATTATTTAATTTTTTAATATTATGATCTACTGACTAATTTTTTTTTTTTTTTGTTTTGTTTTGTTTTGTTTTGTTATAATTTTTTTTTTTTTTCTATTTCTATAATATTATTTTTCATAATCTTTTTTTTTTTAATATATATATATATATATTTATAATTTTTTTTTTTTTTTATTTTTTTTTTATTTTTTTTTTTATTTTTTTTTTATTTTTTTTTTATTGTTTTAGGTATTATATTTATTAAATAATTTTTCTTTCTAATAAATATATTATTTATTTTATTTTTTTTTCCCCTCTTTCTTTTCTATTCCTATAATATCTATTTATTTTTTTTTTTTTACTGACTGTTACTGGTCGACTTAAAAAAAATTTTTTTATCTAGTTTTATACTGTATTAATTTTTAATTAATATTACTACCTGTTAAAATATATTTTTTTTTTCTATATTAACATAAATTTATACCTATCATATATTGACTTTTTTTTTTTTTTTTTTTTTTTAAATAATATTATCCTATTTCTTTAAAATATTTTTATCTCTTTACGGTGATAATTTTTTTTAGTTAATTTTTATTATTATTTTTTTTTTTTTATTGAGAAAATATTAATATAATTATTAAAATATATATATATATATATATATATTGAAAGGAAAAACTAATAAATATATTAATATACATAAATATCAATATTAAATAATAATTTTATTTTATATAACTTATTTTTCTTATTTTTTTGTTTTATTATTTTACTTTATTTTATTTTATTTATTTATTTATTTTGTTACAAAACATTATTAGGTAAAAACAAAAATAAAAAGTCAATAAAAATATATATTATCAAAAAAAAAAAAAAAAGTATATTAAATAATTATTTTAATAAATAAAAGTTACCTAAAACTCTATTTGATTGTGATTGTATTTTCATTTATTATATATGTATTTATTTTTTATTATTCACTTTTTCGTATTTGGTGTATAATTCATAAATTCAAAAAAAAAAAAAAAAATTTTTTTTTTATTAAAATTATTATTAATTTATTTTATTATTAATTTATTGTATTATTAAATGAAAAAAATAAAAATCAAAATTAAAAAAAAAAATAAAAATAAAAAATAAAAAAAAAAATAAAAATAAAAAATAAAAATAAAAAGTAAAAAGTAAAAAAAAAAAAAAATGAAATAAAATAAAAAACAAAAGTAAAAAAAAAAAAAAGAAATAATACTTTATTTTAGCATAAAAAAAAAAAAAAAAAGAAAAAAAGAACAAGCCATACATAAAAAATAAAAAATAAAAAACAAAAGAAAAAAAAAAAAAAAAAAAAAAAAGAACTATTAGATATTATTATCAAATTGAATCGAGTTAGACATAATACTTTAAATACTTTATTTTAGCAGAAAAAAAAAAGAAGAAAAGAACAAGCCATACATAAAAAAAAAATATATATATATATATATATATAATTATAATTTTATGTATTAAATGCTCTATAAATTTATTAATTAGGTATATTAATATATAAGATATAAATAGATGATAAAGTTATAATCAACAAATTAAATAAACTGATTTATTCATATCAAAAAAAAAATAAAAATTTTTTTTTAATATGAATAAAATAACAAAAAAAAAAAAAAAAAAATTTTTTTTTAATATGAATAAAATAACAAAATATATATATATGTACAAATATATAAAAAAAAAAAACAAAATTTTTAATTTTACACAAAAAAACGGTTTATTCTTACCATCTTTTTTTTAATTTGTATTTATCTTTTTAATTTGCATATTTGTATATGTTTTTATTTTTAAAAAAAAAAAAATTTTTTTTTTCTGAATAAAAAATAAATATTTTTATTATTATTATTATTATTATTATATTTAATTAGTTTTTTTTTTTTTATATATATATATATATTTTATTTTATTTTTTTTTTTTCGATTTTTTTGTTTGTATAAAGGGAATTTGTTAATATTCAGAATTAACAATCAAACAATCAATCAATTTTTTTTTTTTTTTTAACTTGACCTTTCATTAATAACTTTAATATATATTCAATATAACAATATAAAAAAAAAAAAAAAAGTGACAAAAAAAAAAAAAAAGACATAAAAAAATTATATAAAATAATAAATTATAAATAATAAAAAAATAAAGTAGTAAAATAATAATAATTGAAAAATCAAATAACCAAATAAAAGAATCATAGAATAAAATAATAGAATAATAGAATAATAAAAAAATTAAATAAACCAATAATACAATAATAGAATAATGGAATAATGAACAATAATCAAATAATCAAATAATCAAATAATCAAATAATCAAATAATAAATAAATAATAAATAATATATAATAAATAAATAATAAAATAATAATAATAAATAATAATATATAATAAAATAATAATAATAAATAATAATAAATAATAATTAATAATAATTAATAATAATTAATAATAAAATAATAATTAAAATAATAATTAAAATAATAAAATAATAATAAATATATAAAATAATATTAAATTTATTATATAAATATATTTATTAAACTTTTTAATTTTATAATTTTTTTTATATTTTTTCTGTATTATTTAATTTATTTTTATTTTTATTTTTATTTTTATTTTTATTTTTATTTTTATTTTTATTTTTATTTTTATTTTTATTTTTATTTTTATTTTTATTTTTATTTTTATTTTTATTTTTATTTTTATTTTTATTTTTATTTTTATTTTTATTATTATTATTATTTTTATTTTTATTTTTAATTTTTAATTTTTAATTTTTAACTTTTTGTTAGGTTAATCAAAAATATAAAACATCTTCATGACGCAAATAATGAATTAAATATAAAAGTTAAACTAATAAATGTAATGAATATATATATATTTAATTTATATATAAATTTAGTAATGCCAAGTGAATTGGTAATATAAATTTTACATTGTATGCAATAAAAAATTAATAAATAAATAATACTATTCCTTTATTTATATATAAAAATTTATTTATTTATAATACATTAATTTTATATTTATTACATATTAAAACATATTAAAATGTATATATGGATTTGTTGGTAATCGGTAAATAAATAGGTATCATTATATATCTAACAGTAGAGAGAGAGAATCTTTTCGTTTCAATTATCTTGGTAAAAATAAACTTGACAGGAAAGGATTATGATGACATGACCAACTATTGATATATATAAACTTTAAATAATATAAAATTTAAACAATAGAAAAAAAAAAAAAAAAAAAAAAGTTTAAATCATATAAATTAAATACATTCAAATACGAAAATTATAATAAATATATAATATATAATTTTAAATAATTTAGTATTTAATTATTTTTTTTTTTTTAAAAAATAAAAATTAAAAAAATAATATTTTTAAATATTTTTATATTATACTATATTATATATAGTAGAATATAATATATTTATTAAAAAAAAAAAAAAAAAAAAAAAAAAAAGAATATTAATATAAACAAATAGATGAACGCTTTAATATAGAATCGTATATCATTTGCTAAATTTTTAATTTATAATAGTATATATATTAGATGAATATATTTAGAATATTATGTGGAGTAGAGAGTTTAAATAAAAATTAGACTTTTTAAATAAAATAAAAGTAAAAAATAATAATAATAATAATAATAATAATAATAATAATAATAATTTTTATTTTATTTTATTTAATTTTATTATATTCTTAATTGTTTTCTTCTTTACAAGAATAAAAATAATAATAATAATAAAAAAATATAAAAAAAAATATATTTTTTTCAATTTAAATAATTATATATATTTTTTTATGAATAAAAATTTATATTAATTTAAAAAAAATATAAAACTATTGATTATTATATTTATATATTAAATTAAATAATAATAGATCATTAGTAAATACAAAAAAAAAAAAAAAAAAAAAAAAAAAAATTTTTTTTATTCATATTTTTTAAGATCGTTTAAATTAAAATGCATTCCTAAAAATAAAAATGAAAATAAAATGAAAATAAAAATATATAAAAATAAAAATATATAAAAATAAAAATAAATAATGAAAATAAATGAAAATAAATAATGAATAATAGTAATATTAAATCATGAAAAAAAAAAAATTTAAAATAAAAAAATAAATTAATAAATAAATATATATATATATAAACAAATAAATAATATATCAAAAAAAAAAAAAAAAAAAAAAAAAAAAAAAAAAAAAAACTTATTTTTTTAATTTTATTTCTTTAAAAATATAAAAAAATAAAAAATATATAATATTTTTATAATATTTTTATTTTTTTATTTTATTTTTATTATTATTATTCTCTGATTATATATTTTTTATTATTTTATATTTTTAAAGAAATAAAATTAAAAAAAAAATAAAAGTAAAATAAAAAAATAAAAATAAAATAAAATAAAAAGAAAAAAAAAAGTGAAATATATATACACATTTAGTTAATATTCTGTATTATTATTATTTTTTTTTCGAGTTTAGATTTTCTGTTATTATTAATTATTTATATCGCAATGTGAAAAAGAAGAGAAAAAAAAAAATGAGAGATAGAAATAGAAAAGAAATCTATTCAAAAAATTTTAATCGAAAATTTTATTAAATTCAAAAAATTAATTTGACTTATAATATGAAATAAAATTTTTAGATTAAAAAAAAAAAAAAAATTAAAAAATTAAAAAATTAAAAAAGAATTAAACTATCTCCTCAAATAATAATAAAAATTTTTATTTATTTATTTATATATATTTATTTAAATGTATTTATATATTTGTATATATTTATATTATATATATTATATATATTTATTTATATTTATATATATATGTATGTTTATTATGTATGTTTGTTGTTTATATGTATATACAAACGATATAAAATTTTAAATAAATATATATTTTAACATTTTATTTAATTTTTTTTTTTTTAATAGTAAAAGAAAAAAAAAACTAATATTAAATTATTATGTATAAATATATAAATAAATAATTTTCCATATAAAAAGAGGTTTTTTTCTTTTTTGTAACATTTTATTTCTCTTTTTTTTTTTTTTTTTACTATTTAAAGACAAAAAGAAAATAAAATGTTAAAATTTATATATTTATACAAATATATACATATAAATAAATATATAAATATATTATATATTAATATATTAATATATATATAATATTAATATATCTAATATAAATAGATAAATGCATAAATATAAAAATATAAATAAATTAATAAATAAAAAATTTTTATTATTATTATTTGTGGAGATAGTTTAATTTTTTTTTAATTTTTAATTTTTAATTTTTTAATTTTAAAGTTTTTTTTTTTTTTTTAATCTAAAAATTTTATTTCATATTTTTTTTTTTTTTAATTTTAAAGTTTTTTTTTTATTAAAAATTTCTATATTTGTTTAATTGTCCCCTACCATTTTAATTAAATTTAATTTATTTTTTTTTTTTATTCTTTATTTTTTATTTTTATTTTTTTATTTTTATTTTTTTATTTTTTTTTTTTTTTTTGAGATTCGATTCAATCATTTTATATTAATTATTTTATATAAATAGAAAAATAATTATTATTATTTAATTAAATACTTTTTTTTTTTTTCTTTTTTCGAATTAATTTTAATAGGTTGAAAAAAGAAAAAGAAGAAAATTTTTTATTTATTTACTTATTTATATACTTATTTATTCACTTATTTACTTATACTTTTATACTTTTTATTTTATCATTTTTATAATATGAATTATTTATTTCTATTATTACTAAATTAATTTTTTTTTTTTATTAAAAATTTCTATATTGGTCGAATGGTCTCCTACAAATTTAATGAAATAAAATTTATTTCATTTATTTTTTATTTAACTTTTTTTTTATTTTTTATTTTATATTTGTATATACTTTTTATTTATTTATTTATTTATTTATTTATTTATTTATTTACTTATTATTTTACTTATAATTTCAATCATTTTCAAATTATTTTTTTATATAAATAGAAAAATTAATTTTAAATAGGATGAAAGAAAATTGAAGAAAAAATTTTTTTTTCTTTTCTTTTTTTTTTTTTTTTTTTCTTTCTTTATTAATTTTTATGAAGAAATCTTTTTTTTTCTTTTCTTTTTTTATTTTTGAGTTTTATATATATATATATATATATAAAAACAATCTACTGATTATATAATATTAATAAATTTACAATATAATTTAATTATAAAAATTCCTATCTTAATCATTTATTATTTCATTTATTTATATTTAATATTAACTTTTTTATTTATTTATTTATTTAAAGTTGGTGATAAGTATTTTTGATTATATTATATTATTTATATATATATATAAAGAAAAAAGTACTAAATAATTATATATATATATATAAATTTATAAATAAAATTAAAAAAAAAATAATAATAATAATAAATAATTATTAATAGTAATAATTATAGTAATAGTATTACTAATATTTTTTTGTTTGTTTGTTTGTTTGTTTGTTTGATTAGGTTGATTAGTTTAATATGTAAAAATAATAATTATAATATTAAAAACTAATAACAATAAAAAAAAAAAATTTATTAATAATTAAAAATTAAAAATTAAAAATAAAAAATTATAAAAAAAAAAAAAAAAAAAAAAAATTTGAATTAAAAAATAACAAATATAAAATATATAATAAAAAAAAATTAATCAAATAATGAAAGTAAAATAAAATAAAATAAAATAAAAAAAGAAAAAAAAAATAAATAAAAAAATTAATATCCTTTTTTGTTGATAATGCTGTTGTCAATATATATATATATATATAAAAACATTACATATATACATATGTAGTTTATTTTTTTTTTTTTTTTTTTTTTTTTTTTTAACATTTTATTTAATATCTTGAATTTTAACGGTGGTCATATTATTTGTTAGAGAACTACTTTTATCATTATTTATAGATTCCTGAGTAGCTGCTTTTCTTGAACGTACTTCATGTCGAATTGGTATCTTTTTTGTTATTTTTTTTTTTTTATTATTTAAATAATATATATATATATTAGATAAACAATATATGTATAATAATAATTATTAATATTAATATTATTAGTCAATATTATTATTTAATATAGCATCAATTTAATAATTATTCATCAATTTCATTTAATTAATAAAAAAATAAAAGTATATCTATAAATTTATTCTAATATTTATTATAAGTAAAAAAAAAAATAATAATAATAATAATAAAAATAATAATAATTATAAAAAGTAAATAATTATGAATAAAATTTTTATTATTAAATAAAATTTTAAAAATAAAGAAAACATCACAAAAAAAAATAAAAGTAAAAATATAAAGTATAAAATATAAAATATAAAATAAAAGTAAAAATAAAAAGTAAAAATATAAAATATAAAATATAAAATAAAAGTAAAAATAAAATTAAGAAAAAAGAACAAAAAAAAAATTATTCTTTTTTTAATTAATTAAAATTTAATTAAATTTAATTAAAAAAAATTTAATAAGGAAAAATTATATAAAATTATACGTATATATAAAAATTAATTTATAATATATAATAAATATAAATAGAAATTTAAATAGAAATAAAAATTTTTAAAATAAAATTTTTTTTTTAAAAAAAAAAAAAGCTTAAATAGTAAATAAAAAAATGTTTTTTTTTTTTTTTAATATAAACTCCCATGTCAATTAACAATTAATAAATAAAAAAAATGACAACGCTCAGTATTTTAATAATAAATAATAAATAATAAATAATAAATAATTAAATAATAAATAATTAAATAATAAATAATAAATAATAAATAATAAATAATTGAATAATAAATAATAATTAAATAATAAATAATAAATAAATAGAGTAAAAAATTAAAAAAATAAATAAAAACTATTTATTTCTAATAATTAATTTTTGCTTATTTATTATATTACTTATTATTATTTATTATTATTATTTATTCTTAATTTCATTTTTTACCTTGACGCCTTGTTTTGAAAAACATTTTGATAATTCAGTAGATTCTATTATAATGGGAAAAATAAAATTTTTTATATTTATAAAGAATATAGTTTATATATATTAATATATAAATAAATAAATAAATAAAAATGATATTATGTTTATATATATAAATATATAATTATTTTATAATATTATTTGTATTTAATGTTATGAAATTTTGAAAAGGTATATTATCATATATAGATTTTTAAAAATTAGATATACATAAAAAAAAAAGTTAATTGTTAACAGAATTTATATTAAATTATATATATATATATAATAAAATATATATAATAAAAATATATATAATAAAAAAATATACATAATAAAAAATAAGAGTAAAAATTATATATATTTAAAATATATATATATATAAATAGAAAAAAAAAATTTTAAAAAATAAAATATAAAAAATATGTATTTATATAAATATAATTTTTTATATATAAATTATATAATATATTATATCATATATTATAATTATTGGTAAATATGTTTATATATATAAATTCAAAAAGTATATATAAATATAAAAAATATTTATATATTTATTAGTAAATATGTAATATAAATATATATATCAAAAAGTTAATATAGATTATATATTATTTTTGGTATATATAAATATAAATTATATATATAATATAAAAAGGAGAGAATAATAATAAAAAAAAAATTAAGATATAAATAGTATATAAAATTATTAGTGAATATATAAATGATATATAATAATTATTAAAATAAATTATATATAATATATAATGTTTTTTTTTTTTAAAAAATAATAAATATTTATATATATATATATATAGAAAATTATAGATATAAATTATTATTAATTAAAGATTAATTATTAATAAAGATTATTAATCAATATTTATGTTAATATTTAAATAGTATATACATATAAATGAATATAATAATTATAAATATAAATAATATAAAGATATATATATAAAGATATAAATTATTTATATATATATAATTTAGTAATGAATATTGTTATTTGTTGATATATATATTAATTAATGATTATTTATATAATTTATATTATTAATATTGGGAATTGAATTCAAAATTAAATATAATAAAAAATATATATATATAAATATAAAATTATATATGAAAATTATATTTATAACAATAATATAATAAATAATATGAAAAAATTATATATGAAATGTAAATTAAGATTTAGTTAATAAATTTTAAATTTTTAAACTATATATGGAATATAAAATATATATATATGTATATATATATATATAAATTTTTTTTATTCTAATTCTAATTCTTATATATTTTTATTTTACCAGTCATTCCAGGAAAACGTTTAGCAGTATATACAGTAAATATGTCAGAGAATTGTTCAGAGTTTATCGGTGCTTCTCCTTGATTTAAAACTAATGAATTATCATCTGTTACACTTTTTTTTTATATATATATATTATAATATTGATAATAAATAAAATATTTTTTTTAGTAATTATAATTACCAAATAAGGTTTTTTTTTTTTTTTTTAATCATTGGTTATTTAAATAAGATTTTTTTTTTAAATATAGGAAAAAAAGAAATAAGGTTATTTTTTTTATTAAAATTATATATATAAAATAAAAAGTTAATATATAAAGGGAATATAAATAAATATATATAGAAATATATAAATTTTTTAAACCATTCAAATAAAAATTTAAAGATATAAAAAAAATAATATTAATTATAAAAATATATTTAAATAAAATATATATATATTTAAATAAATAAATAGAAAAAAAAAAGTATAAAAAGAACCTATAATTTAATAATATGTAATATATATTAAAATGTGAAGATTTTATAAAGGGAATATAAACTATAAATATACTAATTTAATATATATCAATATAATACTATCTATATATGTAATGTAATGTATTATTAAAAATAAAAATAATTTAAATTATTACTATTTTTTTTTAATTAATCTTTATGTAAGCAAATAAAATTGTAAAAATAAAAAAAAAAAAAAAAAGCTTTTGGTTATAATAATTATCATAATAATAAAACTATAATAATATTATATAATATATATAATAATAATTATAATAATAATTAAGAATTAAATTATTTTTTTTTATAAATATGACGAAAAAGGACAATTATAAAAAATTGACTTTTTCATGAAAAAAAAATTTTTTTTTTTTTAAATTATTAATTATAATTATTATTAATATATATATATATATAAATTAAAACTATATAGAATATTACTAAAATTCCCCCTTTCTATTTTTTTTTTTTTTTTTTTTTTATTATTATCTTATTAAAAAATGAAAAAAATAAAAAAAAAAAAATAAAATAAAATATAATAAAAATTAATAAAAAAAATAATAAAAAATGATAATAAAAAAAATTAAAAATAAAAAAAATAAAAATAAAAAAAAAAATAAAAAATAAAAAGGGATTTTTTAATAATAATAATTATTTAAATAAATAAAGATAAAATTAAATATAAAAATATAACAATAAATAAATAAATAAAAAAATAAAGACTTAACAAAAAATAAAAAATATAAATAAAAATATAAAGACTTACGCTCCCAAATTACATAAAGAAAACTTTAATCGATATTTTCCTTCCATTCTTACAGATAGGTCGGGAAATATAAAATAAACACTTTGTACACCTTCAGTATTAACTAAAGAGTAAGTTGAACTAACAAGCGACCCAACTAATATTCTTGTAAAGGTAGAGGAGGCACAAGGGTTAGCAATTAAATTTCTTTCCTTTTCACAATCCTCTGACCATAGACCACAGTGACATACAAAAAATATTTGTTCTTCACAGCTAATTTTTATATATAGTTAATTAGAAAGAAAAAAATAGGTTAATATAACATTTTTTCTTATATTTTATAAATTATTTATCATATATATATATATTTTTTAATTAATATAAATAAAAAAAATTAATATAAAAACAACATAGCAAAATATTTTTTTTATAAAACTATGTTAAAAGAAAGTATGATAAAAATAAAAATAATTTTTAAACTATAAATAATAAAAACGAAATAAAAAAAAAAAAATAATAAATAAAATAAAATAAAATAAAATAAAATAAAATAAAATAAAATAAAATAAAATAAAATAAAATAAAATAAAATAAAAAAAAAAAAAAAAAAAAAAAAAAAAAAAAAGATATATCCATAAATAATATTAAAAATATATTTTAATTTTTCTCTTTGGTTACTATTTGAAATAATAAAAGTTACGATAATACTTTAAAAGATTATTATTATTATTATTATTATTATTATTATTACAAATATATAATATAAATTGATCATAATTAATGATACGATTATTAGTGATTAATAAAAATGAGATTTCGAATTAGAAGTTTGAAAATTATACAGAAATTTAGATTTCAAATAATTGATAACATAATGATATAATTCATAAAGATATATTGTACTATCAATTATTAAAATTAGTGATAAAAACTATTCTATAGTTATATTGTATAATCAATTATTAAAATTAGTGATAAAAACTATTCAATACTTTTCATCTATTGTTTTTAAAATATACTAATTCTATAATGAAATCCCAAAAAAATTTTAAAACATTAAATAATGGGGAAAATGTATCTAATTTTATAATGAAATCCACAAATTTTAAAAAGTTTTAAATGATGAGATTAAATAAGTTAAGTATTCTAATTTTTTAATGAAATCTGAATAAATATTCTAATGATAGTATGAAATCCCAAATTTTGAACTTTAAATGTTGGGTTAATTATATATATATATATTTTTTTTTTTTTCAATAATGAAATCTCAAATTTTTATATTTTAAATGATGAATACATCTATAAATGAAATCTCAATTTTTATATTTTAAATGATGAATACATTTTTTTAATACTATTAATGAAATCTCAATTTTTATATTTTAAATGATGAATACATTTTTTTAATACTATTAATGAAATCTCAATTTTTATATTTTAAATGATGAATACATTTTTTTAATACTATTAATGAAATTTCAATTTTTATATTTTAAATGATGAATACATTTTTTTAATACTATTAATGAAATTTCAATTTTTATATTTTAAATGATGAATACATTTTTTTTATACTATTAATGAAATTTCAATTTTTATATTTTAAATGATGAATACATTTTTTTAATACTATTAATGAAATCACAATTTTTATATTTTAAATGATGAATACATTTTTTTAATACTATAAATGAAATCTCAATTTTTATATTTTAAATGATGAATACATCTATAAATGAAATCTCAATTTTTATATTTTAAATGATGAATACATCTATAAATGAAATATCAATTTTTATACTTTAAATGATGAATACATCTATAAATGAAATCCCAATTTTTATATTTTAAAAGATGAATACATTTTTTTAATACGATTAATGAAATTTCAATTTTTATATTTTAAATGATGAATACATTTTTTCAATACTATAAATGAAATCTCAATTTTTATATTTTAAATGATGAATACATTTTTTCAATACTATAAATGAAATCTCAATTTTTATATTTTAAATGATGAATACATTTTTTTTAATACTATTAATAAAATCTCAATTTTAATACTTTAAATAGTGAGTTAACTATACTAATTTTATAATGAATTTTCAATTTTTATACTTTAAAAATTGAGATTTCATTATAGAAAAAAAAAACGTATTTTTCGTTTTATACTTTAAATAATGAATACATTTTATAATACTATAAATGAAATCTCAGTTTTAATTTTTCAAATGATGAATACATTTTTCTAACGCTATAATGAAATCTCAATTTTAATATTTCAAATAGTGAATACATTTTTTTAATACTATTAATGAAATTTCATTTTTATTTTTTCAAATGAATACATTTTTTTAATTCTATAATGAAAACTCTGCTTTAATTTTTCAAATGAAGAATATATTTTTTTAATGTTATAATGAAATCCAAATTTCGATACTTTAAATGTTGAGTAAACTATACTAATATTATAATGAAATTTCAATTTTTATACTTTAAATGAATACATTTTTCTAATGTTATGATGAAATCCAAATTTCGTACTTTAAATGTTTACTAATTTTATAATGAAATTTCAATTTTTATACTTTAAATAACTGTATATTTTCTAATTTTATACTGAAATCTCAATTTTAAAGTTTTAAATTGTTGATATACTGTTAAGGTAATTTTTTATATACTTATGAAATTTCAGGGTAGAATTTATATAAAGTTAATATATATATATTTTTTTATAATTTGATTATAATTTTTTGATAAAATTATTTAATTTTTAATGAAATCTCAATTTTTCTATTAAGAAAAATTAATTAATTATTTAATTGTATTCCATGTTAATATTTTAATGAAAAAAGGTTAGTGTAATTAAAAAAAAAAAAAAAAAGGTTAAGTATATTAATTTTATTTAATGAAATTTCAAATTCAAAATAAAATAATTTTTAATTTTTATCTGAAATTTAATGAAATCTCCATGAATAGGGTAAGTTTTATCTTTTAATTACTTAATGAAATCCCTATAAATTAACCTTGAACTACTTTAAATATTTTTACCTTTACTTTTTTTAAATATTTAACGAAATTTTTGATATTTTTATTACTATGAATATAAAATTTATACTATAGCATATTTAATGAAATTTTTTATTGTAAACTTTAAAATAAAGGTTAAGTAATATATATATTTTTTTTAATGAAATCTTAAATTTTTTGTTGTAAATATTTAACTTTAAATTTTCAATTATTTAATGAAATTTTAATTTTTCGTTATTTACTATTTGAATATTTAATAATAAATATCAATTTATTTAATAAATTCTCCTTTTTTCTTTTATTTATTTTTTTTTTTCGTTGTTGTAAATATTTTATAATTTCAGCTTAGAATTAGAGAAATAAAATATTATGTTAATAATAATAATAATAATAATAATAATAAATCACTTTAAAATTTATTATATAGGTGTATTTTTTTCTCTCCTTTTATATTAAGTATATTTAAAATTTTAATACTCATAAACATTTTTATTATATTTGTTTCTATGTTTAAATTAATTATTATTATTTTTATTTTATCATTCATTACTGTTTAATTTTAATTTTATAATTAATTTAAACTTTTTAATGTGCTATTTTTTTTTTTAATTAATTCTTAATATTTATGTTTTTCATTATTAGTAGTAATATTTTATTTTTTTATAAAAATAGTCTTTTCTATTTGCATTGTGTGTCATAAATTTTTATACTCTAAAATAAAACAAAAAAAATATAAAATAATTTTAAATTATTAATTATGAAGTATCTATGTTAACTCTAAATATGTTTGCTTGTTTGTTTGTTTGTTTTGTTTTGTTTTGTTTTTCTAGTAATTGTACTAAACTTAAATTAATAATAATTATTTAAATATATATTATTTTCTTTTATTTATTTATTCATTCTTTTTTAAATGGGCTCTGTGAATAAACTTGATACTGTTTTTTATAGTGTTGATTGTTTTCATTACAATTTCTAGAATATTGTTTATTTTTTTTTTTTTTTCTTTTTCTTTCTTTTTTTTTTTTTTTTGGATAAATAAAAAATATAAAAATAAAAAAAAAAAAAAAAAAACAATAATAAAAATGCAAACTAAAATAAAATAAATTAAAAATAAAAATCATAAAGGTTTACTGTTTATACTATGTCTAAAAATAAATAAATAATAATTCAATAACAAAAAAAATAACAAAAAAATTAAAAAAATACTGAAACAAAATACAATAAATTTATACTAAAAGTAATTTTTATCTTTAAGAAAAGAAAAAAGTTAATATACAGTTTGTTATAAATTTAAAAATAAAAAAATAAAATAATCGAAAGTTGTTTTTATGCCTTTTTTATTAACCTTATACTTATTCTTTCTCCTTGTTCATTAAAGCATAACTACATATAATATATATATATAAAAGGTTAAATAAATTATAGATATGGATATGGATATGGATATAAATTAAAATACAGAAAATTATAATATTCTTATTCCATTAAATAATTCTATTAAATTTATTTTTATTTTTATTTTTTTTTTTTTTTATATTTATTTTTTTTTTTTTTTATATTAATAATTTACAAGTTCACAAATTGGAGGTGGATCAATGGGTCTTCTATCTTTTTCACCAAAACCACACATCTATATATATATATTTTTAGTTTAATTAAGTTTTATAATTAAATATATATTATATAAAGAAAAGTAAAAGTGATTAATTAATTTATATAATATCAATATATCTATGTTTAATATATATATATATTAAATTTAATCTATTCTTTATAAATATTAATTTTTCTTTTTTTTCTATTGTTATAAAAAAAAATATTTATATCTATTTATATATTTATAAAGGTTATTATTAAAGAATATCTATAGATAAAAATTATTATAACACCTACTCTTGCTCTTAAAGGTTGTTGAACTACCCGTATTTCAAATCTTTAAAAGTAAATTTACAATAAAATTTATTTTAAGCGTAGTTTTAAATTTCATTTTATTTTATTTTTTTAAAAAAAAAAAAAATAAAAATAAATTGTTAATTAAATATCATTAAAGTTTTTTTTTTTTTTTTTATTATATATTTGATTTTTATGAAATAATAGAAAGAAGAGAGAAGAGATAAATATTTATAAAAGATGATTAATTATTTTGATATAATATTTAAATTGATTTATAAAGTTTATTAATAAAAGATAACGAATATAATTATAGTAATAAATATTATATAAATATACCTTTTATTTCTTAATGTACTCATTTTTTTTTTTTTTTTTTTTTTTTTTATTATTATTATTATTATATACAAATAAACTGAACTTTCTTTTTTATTTCTAATATTCAGATAGATAATATGTTTATATTTATATTCTATAATTTATAAAACCAATAGTGACTTTTATTTTTTTTATTTATTCTTTAAGTGGTTTTTCTTTTCTTTCTTATTATTTTTTATAAAAAAAAAAAAATAAAATAAAAAACAAAAAATAAAAAATAATAAAAAAAAAAGAGATTGGGTGGGTATGAATATCTTTAAAGATAAAGCTAATTAACGTTTTTAATAAAATATATATTTTTTTTTTTTTTAGAAATTAGATTTATTTAATATATAAATGTAATCAGGTATTTAAAATCACATTATATTTATTATATATATTATATTATTATTAACAAGTTAACAAATGTTACAACTAAAATAAATAAATAAATAAATAATAAAAATAATAAAATAGAAAGTCAAAAAAAATATAAAGAGAAAAAAAAATAAAATAAAATAAAAAATTTTTTTATTATATTATTTTAATAAATATATAATATTTAAAATAATAATATTTTATGTTCATCATAATAATAGAATAATTTATTAATAAATAAAAAAGTTTTTTTTTTTTTTTATTATCTATTATTTTATACTAATAAACATAAATTAAAGAATTTAAAATACGAAAAAAAAAAAAAAAAAAAAAAAAAAAAATTAAATAAAGAAATTATTAATAAAATAAATTATAAAACTATTAAACTATTAAATACTTTTTTTTATATTATTTATTTATTACTTAATATTTATAAATTTATCATTTATTATTCATTATTTTATTATTTATTATTTATTTTTTTATTTTTTACTATTCATTATTCATAATTTATTATTTATTTATTTATTATTTACTATTTATTAATAAATACTCTTATTATTATTTACTATTTATTAATAAATACTCTTATTATTATTTACTATTTATTATTTATTTATTATTATTTATTTATTATTTATCATTTATTATTTATCATTTATTATAAATTATTTATTATTTATTATTTATCATTTATTATTTATCATTTATTATTTATTATTTATCATTTATTATTTATTATTTATTATTTATTATTTATTATTTATTATTTATTATTTATTATTTATTATTTATTATTTATTATTTATTATTTATTATTTATTATTTATTATTTATTATTTATTATTTATTATTTATTATTTATTATTTATTAATAAATACTCTTTTTATTATTTATTATTTATTATTTATTAATAAATACTCTTTTTATTATTTATTATTTATTATTTATTAATAAATACTCTTTTTATTATTTATTATTTATTATTTATTATTTATTATTTATTATTTATTATTTATTATTTATTATTTATTATTAATTATTTATTATTTCTTGTATTAATTTAAATTTTATAATTAAATTATAAATATAATAAAATCTAAAATTTAAAAAAAAAAAAAAAAAAATATACGAAAATCAAATATAATTTTTCAATGAATTTATATATATAATCTATACTAATATATAATATTTATTAAATTTATATATACATATAAATTTTATTTTAATATATTATGGTTAAAAAAGAATTAAAGGTGAAATAAAATAAAAAAAATTAAACTAATTGAATTTTATTATATATATAATTAATATACTCTCAGTAATATATTAATTCAAATGAACAAAACTATCTAAATAAAGCATCTTTAATCATAAGAAGAAAAAAATTTTTAAACTCTAATTTTTTTATTATTTTTTTCATATTAATATAAAAATTAAAATATTATATATAATATATTAATAATATATTTTAATAAATGAAAAACTTTAACTCTTATTTAATTCTTTATTATCTAATTTATTTGGTTATATACACATACATAAGATTATTTTAATTTTTAATTTGAATAATTATTTAAAATAATTTATATATTAGTATATTATTAATATATATTAATTTATATTATTAAATACTAAAATAGTATATTAATATGGCATTATATCTATTTAGATTACAGATACTTAGCCAATATTTATATATTATCTACCCTTTAATATATTATTTCTTGTTTTTTTAATTCAATTATTTACCAATGTACAATAAAAAGGTATTAAAAAACAATATATTGAATTAACATATTTACCAAATATATTTATATGTAGTTTTTTTATACTGTGGAATTTATATAAATTGATATTAACATAGTTTTTAATTTTATATATTAAAAAATTCAATTATATAAAAAATAAATTTTTATATAAAAAATATATAAAAAATTATATATATATAAAATTTTTTTTTTGTTACATTATATTTATAATATATAATGTATATTATATATAATTTAAATATAAAAGTATATAACAAATATACATTATATATACATAATTTAACTCTATTGATAAACAATTTTTTTTCAGATAAAAGCCTTTTTATATATATATATTAAAGATATATAAATTTATATATAAATATCTCTCTATAATTATAAAAAGTACTTTATATAATACAAAACCTTTCAATTAATTATAATAAGAAATAAAATAATTAGCTTTTTAAAAACAATGTATTAATAATATATGGTTATATATAATTGACTATTATTTATATTTAAGTATTTATGATTTATTTATTTTTTATTAATAAATACTCTTTTTATTATTATCTATTATTGAATTATTTATTATTTTATTATTTATTATTTATTATTTAATTATATATTATTTATTTATTTATCATTTATTATTGTTTATTGTTTATTGTTTATTCTTCACCTTTTATAAAAAATATTTTTATTGTTTCGTTATATATTATTTATATAATATCATAATATTAATTAATATGAAAAATAGTAAGTTTATGACCATTAAAAGTATAACGTATTCTACCTAAAATTGTTCTTTAGAGTCAAATGACAATAAAATGAAAAAAAAAAAAAGTCAAGCATTTATATAAATGTTTTGGTTTATTGATTTATTTCATTTTTTTATTAGGAAAAACTATTAATAAAAATAATTAAAAAAGTGGACTTTTTTCAGTGGAGAAAATTTTAACAATAATTAAAAGTTTAATGAAAAATAATAATATAATTTAATTATTTATTTATTTATTTATTTTTTTTTTGTAAAAAAAAAAAAAAAAAAAAAAAAAAAAAAAAAAGACTTTGCCATCACCTTCTTTTTATATTAAATATATAAATATATATTTAATTTTATTACTTTTTTATTTTTATATTTTAGGATTCTATTGTACCACTAATGATAATCATAGAATAAGAAGGCACCTTGATAATAGTAGTAATAAAATTATACTTCTTCATTAATAGCAATAGTTTATGGTCTATTCTATAAATGAAATATATTTAAAAGCTAAAAATTTTATAAATTGATTTATAAATTGATTTACTTTTATATTTATTTACTTATTTATTAAATTTTAAATATTTATTTATATCTATCTATTTATTTACTTATTTATTAAATTTTAAATATTTATTTATATCTATCCATTTATTTACTTATTTATATATTTAAACTTTTATTTACTTAAATACATAAAAAATTATTTTTATAATTGAATATTAATAAATTATATATATAAAAAAAAGAATATTTATTATTTATTAATTATTAAAAAACAAGCCACATATAAAAATACGCCATATTGTGAAATGCCCAATTAAGAAACGCACTAGATTCTACAAAGATGATTGATTTTTTATATATTCAAACTTTTTATTTATTATTTATTATTTATTATTTATTATTTATTATTTATTATTTATTATTTATTATTTATTATTTATTATTATTTAATTATTTAATTATTTATTATTTATTATTAATTATTTATTTATTTATTATTTATTATTATTTATTATTTAATTATTTATTATTTATTATTTATTATTTATTATTTATTATTTATTATTTATTATTTATTATTTATTATTTATTATAATTATTTATTATTTATTATTTATTATTTATTATTTATTATTTATTATTTATTATTTATTATTTATTATTTATTATTTATTATTTATTATTATTTAATTATTTAATTATTTATTATTTATTATTAATTATTTATTTATTTATTATTTATTATTCCATAAATTACAAATTTAATAGTTAATAATTTATTATATATTATTAGTTTGTATATAATATTTGATATGAAGAAAGGATTGATAAACCTAATATTCTTTTAATACTTTCAATAAAGACTAAAAAAAATTGATATTTATTTTATTATTATTTAAAGTTTTTACCTATTAATAATGAAAGGATGATTTACAACTATATTGAATAAATAAATAAAAATTATAAAAATAAAAATAAAAATTTCTATTTTCTTATATATATTTTTATATATATTTTCAAGGATAAAATTTAATTTTTTTTTTTTATTATTATAAATTAAATATTTATTTTTTATACATTTAAAGTAATTTTGGGATTTTTCATTAAAAATTTCGGAAATTATTCCTTTAATTGAAAATTCAATAGATTTATTAATTATTATAAAATAATAATATATAAAAAAAATGTAATGATATATTTCTATTCTTTTTTTTTTTTTTTATTTTTTTAATTTGTATATATTATAAACATTAAATAATATTCTAATTCCGATTATTATACATCATATCATCCATATATATATATATAAATATAATCATATATAATCATATATAGGACTACTTTTTTTTTTTTTTATTTTTTATAATTAAAATCTCCCCTACATTCTTTTTCTATTTTTCAGAGTTTTTTTTTAGAATTAGTTAATTATTATTTCATAATTAGCTTATCACTGACTGATAATAATTTTTTTTTTAAAAAAAAAATTTATATTCTTTTGCATATAATATATTATATTAAATATATAATCTAATATATGGAATACATAGAAATCAATAAACCTAATTATTTTAAAAAAAAAATGTAATAACGAAAATAAATTTTAAAAATAAATTATATATTACAGTATAGTGTAATTTATTAAAACAATATATAAATATAGGAATATCAATTATTTTTATTACTTCATATCTTATCTCACTTTTTGTATTTTTTTTTTCTTGAAATGGTGAGACAATTAGGTAAAATAGTAAAAATAATAAATAAATAATAAATAATTAAATAATTAAATAATTAAATAATTAAATAATTGAATAATAAATAATAAATAATAAATAATTAATAATAAATAATAAATAATAAATAATAAATAATAAATAATTGAATAATAAATAATAAATAATAAATAATTAATAATTAATAATAAATAATAAATAATAAATAATTGAATAATAAATAATAAATAATAAATAATAAATAATAAATAATTGAATAATAAATAATAAATAATAAATAAATAATAAATAATAAATAAATAATAAATAATAAATAAATAAATAAATAATAAGAAATAAAATAATATATAATAAATAAATAATAAATAATAAATAATAAATAATAAATAAATAATAATAGATAATAAATAATTGAATAATAAATAATAATTAATAATAAATAATAAATAATAAATAATAAATAATTAATAATAAATAATAAAAAAAGTATTTATTAATAAATAATAAATAATAAATAATAAATAATAGATAATAAATAATAAATAATAAATAATAAATAATAAATAATAAATAATAAATAAATAATAATAGATAATAAATAATAGATAATAAATAATAAATAATAAATAATAAATAATAAATAATAAATAATAAATAATAAATAAATAATAATAGATAATAAATACTTGAATAATAAATAACAAAAAGAATATTTATTAATAAATAATAAATAATAAATAATAAATAATAAATAATAAATAATAAATAATAAATAATTGAATAATAAAAGTATTTATTAATAAACAATAAATAATTAAATAATACTATTCTTTTTTTTGAAATAACTTTTTTATTAAACTATATAAAATAAAATAAAATAAAATAAAGAATTTAGTGAAAATTAATTCAATAGATAATAAATGTATACAATAATAATACATTCATTCATCCATTCATATGATAGTTGTATACAACTTGTATGAAACAATAAATGATAAAAAATTTCATTTTTTAATTTTTTTTTTTTTGTTGTTGTTGTTTTATATCTTCTATGAATATATATAAAGTAATTTTTATTTTTATTAGGTTCAAACAAAACTGAAATAAGATATAACATTAAAAAGATTTTATTAATATCAATAGTACTACTAATTCTATGAATAAAAAAATATGGAGTAATATGACCTTTCTTTACTTCACATATAAATATATAAATATAAATATATAAATATAAATATAAATATAAATATAAATATAAATATAAATATTAGTAAAAATATAAATATAAATATTAGTAAAAATATAAATATAAAATATAAATATAAATATAAATATAAATATTAGTAAAAATATAAATATAAATATTAGTAAAAATATAAATATAAATATAAATATATGTAAAAGAAATAATAAATAAAAAAAAAAAAGTTATCATGAATAAATAATAATCTTCAAAATAATTAATAAATAAAATAATAAATAGATAAATAAAGTAAATACTATACAAATAAATAAATATAATAAATAGTATAAATTTTCATATAATGAACTGTAAAGAAAAAAATTAAAATTTAAATTAAAAATATACTTTAAAAACTTAAAATTTTAATTTAAAATTCAATGGTGAAAAAAATTAAATGTGGCTTTAATAATTTGAATTTGTATCATGAAGAAAAGGATAATCAATTCATTTTACAGAAAGGTCAAAAATAAATAATATATTTTATATATAAATATTATATTTTATTTATAGAATTATATATTATATATTATATATTATATATTATATATTATATATTATATATTATATATTATATATTATATATTATATATTATATATTATTTACATATTTCTATATTTCTATTATTTATTTAAACATTTATTTATTTATTCATTCATTTTTATTTATAAAATATATATATAAATATCTTTTTAAAGTTTAATATAGATAGATAATTTATGAATAAAGACAATTAGTTTGAGAATTCAACTAATTGTCTATAAAATTAAATAAAATAAAATAAATAGCTATTTATTTTATATTTTCATTTATTTATACTTAGTATTTCTTATAGTTTATATTACCTAAAATACATTATTGATTTTTTTTTTTCATTTTATATGTTTTATATATTTTATATATCTATCACTATATTTTCTCTATTTTTATATCCTTTATATATTTAATATAATAAAGGTTATGGTTATATCTTTTGATATTTTTAGATATATTTTTATATATTATTTCCTATTTTATATATTACCAATATTAAAAAAAAAAAAAAAAAAAAAAAAAAAGAGAGAAAAAAAATTAATTTTTTTTATTTTATTTATTAACTTCAAATATTAGGATATGATTAAGGTAATATATAAATTTACCTTAAAAAAAATTTTTTTTTTTTATTACCTTTTGAAACAATATTTTTAATTTTTAATTTCTAATTTCTAATTTTTAAATTTTTAATTTTTAATTTTTTTTTAGGTATATTTCAAATTCGTCCAAAAATAGTTATAAATTTATCATACATATTATAGTATACTATAATATATATTAAATAATTTATAATATATTAACAAATAAATTATTTGAGTGTTATATTTCTCAATGTGGCTTTTTGAAAAGGTTATTTAAAAAATGTTTTATAAATATATATTTTTAAATATATAAACCTTTTTTTTTCTTTTTATTCTTTTTGTTTGTTTATTTTAGTTTTTTGTGAATAATTATTTTATTAAATTTATTACTATTTATATTAAATAACTTTTATATTTTATCATTAGCTTTATTAATATTTTTATATTAAAAATAACATCCCCTCTTTAATAATATTCTTTTATAAGAATAAAATAATTATATAAATAATAGGTTTAAAATAGAAAAAAAAATTATTTTTAACCTTTTATGTTTATTTGTTTTTTTAAAGTTTTAATTTATATATAATATAATTCGCCACATTAGAAAACTAAACCTAAATGGACATTTCAATATATGGAAAGCCTCGTTGTGAAATGGCAACACTTTTAAATTATTTGTATCAAATGATTTATATATATAAAAAAAAAAAAAATTTTTTTTTTCTATTTAAATCATATAAAGTAAACTATATATGTATATATATGGAAATATTTAAAAAAAAAAGGAAAAAGGAAAATTATATAATTAATATTTTAATTTATTAGAATTTATGACATTTTATAATATATTTTTCCCAAATTAAAAAAATTTCCTAAATACATTTATGTAAATAGTATGTAATATATAATTACCCATAAAACTTTTTTATATAATATATAGTAAATTATATATTGTAGTCGACTATATAACATAAATAAATAACAAATAAAAAATAATTTAAAGTTTTTTTTAACCTTAATTCTCCAAATTAACCTTAATCTTCCTTTTTTTTTAATTAAAAAAAAAATGACGTGACAATAATTTTTCCATGAATTTATTATTCATTTATTTGTTTTAGATGATGATGATGATGAAAATAACTATATTTATAATTATTTTTTTTTTAATATTCAAAGCATTTAAAAGTAGCATAATTATTTATTATTATTATTATTATTATTATTATTATTATTATTATTATTATTATTATTATTATTATTATTATTATTATTATTATTATTATTATTATTATTATTATTATTATTATTATTATTATTATTATTATTATTATTATCTTTTATTATTTGTTATACCCTGGGGTCATTAGTACGGAGTTCAATTCCACCTTACCACCCAATATAAGCCTAACCCTAAATCGAACAAGTCATCGTCTACACTATGATCTTCTCAGTTGTACGTATACATCTGCGTACTGTAAATTGTAAATCCTCATTAGTAAATGTATATGCATGATCATCACGTGTTAGGATAGATTTCTTAATTTGGAGAAAGGTAATGTAGTAAATAAATAATAATATTATAGTGTATGTGGTTGTGACTTGCTGTATCCAATATCTCCAAATCTTGTGGTTCTGTAATTCGTGACTGAGAGCGTCGACGCCGAAATGGTATGACATGGGAGCACTTTGTTGTATCCTGATACATATGGCTGAGAAGATATGATCAAGACTTACAAGGGATAGTCTAAAAAAAAAAAAAAAAAAAAAATTTGTTATTATTATTAATTATTAATTATTATTATTATTATTTGTTACTATTATTAATTATTATTATTATTATTATTAATTATTATTATTATTATTATTATTATTATCTGTTATTATTATTTGTTATTATTATCTGTTATTATTATTAATTATTAGTTAATATTTATAATTATTATTATTTCTTATTAAAAAAGGTCGAATTTATGATAATGAATGGATTAGTTATGAAAAATATTAAGTAGTTCACAAAAAATTATGAAAATAATAATAATAATAATAATAATAATAAAAGTGGTTGTATTTATATTAATAATTATATTAATAAAAAAATTGTATTTATAATAATGGAAAAGATCTATTCATATAAATAGTCATAATAATGAAAAAAAATTTGTATTTTTAATATTTATAATAACAACGAAAAGAAAAAAAAAAAAAAAAAATTAAAAATAGTAATTAATGCTTATAATGAAAAAGGTTATATTTATAATATTTATAGCAATAATGAAAAATTAGCTGTATTTATTATAATAATTATAATAATTATAATAATAATTATAATAATAAAGTATAAATTATGTAAAAAATAATATTTATAATAATTATAATACAAAAAGATGTATTAATAATAATAATGAAATGTATATATTTATAATGGTAACAATAATAATAATAATAATTAGGAAAGAAGATTAAATTTATAATAAATAATAAATAATAATATATAATGATAAAGGATTATATTTATAGTAAAAATTATCATAATAAGAAGTTTGAATGCATCTTATAACAATTAATATAGCAAGAGCTAACAATAAAAAAAAAATAGTATCAATATTATTATTTTTTTTTTTTAAAAATTTAAAATTTTAGGGTTTATAATTATGTCAACTTTATTAATATATTCACATATTCTAACATAAATGTATATATGGATATATATATATATATATATTATTATTTTTTGTGATTTTACAACCAAATTTATTACTAATATATTATTTTCATTTTCATTTTTATCATTATTTATTATTATAAATATATATATTTATATTTTTTTTTATTTTATTTTTCACTACTATTAATATTTATCAATATTTTTATTATATTATAATAATTTATTAATAAAATAAGTAATTATTATCCTATATTTAAATAAATGAATATATACATATTAAATAAATATTAAATATTAAATAAATAATTAATAAATAAACAAATAAAGTAGATAAATATGTTAATTATAAAAAATAATATTAAAAGTTTAAAGATTATAAAAAAAAAAAAAAGTTTATTAAAAATAAACAATAGATCTTATGTATGATAATATGGAATCCTCATATCCTGTAAATGTTATGATTTTATTCATAAAGATATTTAGCCAAACCATAAATTCATCAATTTATTTAAATAACTTTTATAATTATACATAAATTAATGTAAGTATAATAATAATAATTTTAATTATAATAATAACATGGATAAAAAAAAAATCAATGATTAATATTGTCATAAAAAATTGCCATGAATATACCTAAAGTTTTTTACTCTATGTATTCGTGATTTAATGTTCTATAGAATAAGTTAATCTATTACAGAGAAATAATTAATATTACGGTTATATAAATATAAAGTTATTTCATTACACCTTTTTTTTTAAAAAAAAAAAAAAAAAAAAAAAAAAAATTTCTTATTAATTATTATTAAATCTAATTTATTATTTATTTTAATTAAAAAAAATATATATTTTATACCATGTTAAAATAAACCTAAATAATTTTATTTTATTTTATTTTATTTTTTTTTTATTTTATTTTATATTTTATTTCATTTTAGAAGCTATTTGTTAATTAAAATGAATAATTAAAAAAAAAAAATTATTTTATAATTCTTTATTAACCTTTTTTATAAAGCTCCAAGAAATATCGAAAATTAATTATTTAAAAAAAAAAAAAAAAAAAAAAAAGAAAACTTTAAATTAAAATAACTTATTTATTATAAAAAAAAAAAGTGATAATATGAATAATAATAAAAAATTTAATTAAATTATTGTTCCTTTATAAATAATTATAAAATAAATATATAAAAATTAAATAATTAAATAATTAACTAATTAATTAATTAATAATAATAATAATTGAAAAAATAAAAATTAAATATATAATTATATGATTTGATACTTTTATATTTATCCTCAACTTAATTTTAATTTCAAATAACATGTATTTCATTTAATTTATTTTTTATTTTTTATTTTTTTTTTTTTTTATTACTTTATTATTACTTTTAACCTCTTTTTATTTATATTTTATATTGCCATTTATTTTATTTTTGTTTTAATTTTATTTTTTTTTTTTATTTTATAGACTGAAGACTTTGGTCTTCCCCATATAGTAATATGGGTGTATAACTGCCATACCAGTACGGCGTCGGCGCTCTCAACTCCCCATAAGCAAAGAAACTCCATATAGAAGCATGTTTTAATTTTATTTTATACCTATTATTTTTTTATTTTTTAATATATTCTACATAAATTTCAATTTTTTTTTTTTTTCCATTTAAAATATAAATCATATGATTTAATTAAAAAAAAATTAATTCAAAATTTCTAAAAATAGTAAAAAGAAAAAAAAATATGTTTTTCATTTCATTTAATTATAATATCAGTTAAACCTAATCCTATGTAATATGAAGGTTGAAAAAAAAAATTTTTTTTTTTATTAAATGTAATAGTATAATCGAATATAATATGTATGTACATATATTATAAGAAAAAATAATAGATACTTATGGATACATAACAGTTTCTCCAGATAGTATAGAAAGTGTGTATTAATAGTAAAGAAAGTATGGATTGTATAAATAGATAATTTTGATTAATAGGAATAGTAAAAAAAAAAAAAAAAAAAAAAAGAGTAAATAGTACGAATAAATAGTATATAAATAAATAATACGGATAATATGAAAATTAAAAAAAGTATATACTTTAAATAATAAATAATATATAATAATATATATATATATTTAAAAAATATTTTAAAAAAAAAAAAAAATTTTTTTTTTTATTTATTATGTTTTAATTCAAATTTTATAAACTTTGAGTTAAAAAAGAATATATTTGTAAATAAATAATACTAATAAATAATAACTATAATTTAAAAAAACAATAATATATATATAACTTTATATATACATATAACTTTAAATATTAATAATTTAAGGGATAAAAAAAATATAGTATTATAGCTTTATTGGTTTATTAGAAGAAATTAAAAACAATTTAAACTAATTATATAAATTAATAGTTAATATTGATAATTTTAATGATTAATTAGAAAATCGAGATTATCTTTTTGATAAAAATTTAAAATAATAATAATAATAATAATAGTAATAATAATAATAATAATAATAATAATAGTAATAGTAATAATAATAATAATAATAATAATAATAATAATAATAATAATAATAATAATAATAATAATAATAATAATAATAATAATAATAATAATAATAATAATAATAATAATAATAATAATAATAATAATAATAATAATAATAATAATAATAATAATAATAAAAAGGAATAGTGAGTAATCTTAATATTAATAATAACTAATTTTTTTCTTTTATTATTATTATTATTATTATTATTATTTTTTTTTTTCATTTTATCATTTTACTTTATTTTATTTATTAATTTTATTTTATTTTTATTTTTTTTTTTTTCCATTTTACTTTTTTTTTATTTATTTATTTTTTTTAGTTTATTTTGATTCCGCTATTCATAAGTTTACTTCTTCAGGAGTTATCTCACTTTTTTTTTTTTTTTATATTCTTTTATTTTTATTTTTTATTTTTATTTATAGGTATAATAATATATATATATATATATATTTTTTTTTTTTGGAAGTCTTATTGTATATATAACTATCAAATTTCTGGGGGTGTAATAATTAACTAACTAATTATATAAATAAATAGTTACAAAAGCTATTTTGACTTTCTATATAAGATAGACCTATTTATTTATATATTTAATAATTATTTATTAAATAATTATATATTCATTTATTAATTTATTAATCCAAAAAAAAAAAAAAATCTTTAATTTTTTTTTATATTTTATTCGTTTTTTTTTTATTTTATTTTATTTTTATATAGAGTAATATTAAATATGATAACATTTATTGTTATTGGAACAAGAATAAAACAAACAAACCAACAAAAAATTATTATTAAATTAAATAAAATAATATTAGGCTTATATATATATAAATCTCAGGTTTTTGTTTGCTAAACCACCACACTATTACAAATACTATTACTACTACTACTACTACTCTTGATACTCGTACAACAGTTACTAACTCTTATTATTATTATTATTACTATTATGATTAATACTACTACTAACATTACACTTATTTACTTATTATTCTTTATATTATTATTACTATCACTACAATTACAACTAATACTACTACAACTATTCTTACTATTCTTGCCACTCATACTACTCTTACTGTTCATACTACTACCAATGCTACTACTACTACTACTACTATTATTATTATTATCATCATTATTACTACTACTACACTTACTATTCTTACTATTCTTATTATTCCTTCTCTTACTACTACTTTTACTCTTACTAGTATTATCACTATTGCTAGTACAATCATTATTACTACCACTACTAACTATAATTACCACTAATAATTGTTACTAATTACTATTACTACTACTACTACTAATATTATTATTATTACTATTACTTATTAGTATTACTATTATTACTACTAATTGTTATAATATTAATAGTAATAATTATTATATAATACTTTTTTTTTTTTTTTTTTTTTTTATAAATACAAATCCATTAATTTCTACTTTTATTTTTTTTCCCTCTCCATTCTTCTCTCTCCTCTTACAAGGTTGGCTATGTATTCATTTCCTTACATGACCCTTTTTATCTGTCAAATTTATGGGTTATTACTTGCTGATTATCATATTCAAAGTCAATCAAGGAATGATCCATTTTTTTTTTTTAATTAATTATTTATATATTTGTTATATTCATTTATTTTATATTCTTACATATATTTAGAGGGTTTTTTTTTTTTTTTTTTTTTTTTTTTTTTTTTTTTTTTTTTTAGTCTTTTTCAAATTGATAATTGAAAATCATAGATAAATATCAATGTTTATATATTGATAACTATTTCATCATCAGTGTTACTATAATAATAATTATAATTATTATTATTACTATTAGTGCCACTACTACTACTACAATCACTATCATTATTATTATCAGTCTTTATTATTATTACTATTAGTACCACTACTACTACAATCACTACTACAATCACTATCATTATTATTATCAGTCTTTATTATTATTACTATTAGTACCACTACTACTACAACTGCTATCCATCACAACCCTATTTACTATCTACAAAGGACCAGCTTTAGTAAGTTTCAGTGCAGTTGGTTGGTCGGTTGAACCATTGGTCAGCTTCATTTAATTGGTCTGTCTATCTCATCTCAATATCATTATTCCATTCATTTCATGGGTTACCGAGAAAAAAAAAAATTTTTTTTTTTATTTTCCTTATTAAATTAGTGATTAAATTACTTCTACTTTACATAAATGGTTATTCAATTGATTTTTAATAATTATATATATTTTAACTACCTCTTATAAATTTGGTAAAATATATATATATATTTTTTTTTAAATATTTTTAATGTTAACTAACTTATTTCAAATGAATATTGATTAATGTTATAAAAATAGAATTAGAATTGTTTAAAAACAATTGCTTTTTTTTTTTTTTTTGATTAAATTAATAATCAAATAAAATCAAATAAAATCAAATAGAATCAAATAAAATCAAATAAAAAAATAAAAAATAAAAAATAAAAAAATACTATTGTGGCATTGAAGTACATAAAATACAACATTTATCCCTTAATATATTACATACATATCTATATACACTTCAATGTATACAAAAATTTTACCCAGATATGCATTTTCAGATATAGGATTAATTCTATCTAAAATTTTTTAAGATTCTATAAATAATAAAATAAATAAATAAATAATAAAATAAATAATAAGATAAATAATAATATAATTAAATAAATAATAAAATAAATAATAAAATAAATAATAAGATAAATAATAATATAATTAAATAAATAATAAAATAAATAAATAAATAATAAAATAAATAAATAAATAATATAATAAAATAAATAAATAAATAAATAAATAATAAAATAAATAATAAGATAAATAATAAAATAAATAATAAGATAAATAATAAAATAAATAATAAGATAAATAATAAAATAAATAATAAGATAAATAATAAAATAAATAATAAGATAAATAATAAAATAAATAAATAAATAAATAAAAAATAAATAAATAATTAATAAAATAAATAATAAGATAAATAATAATATAAATAAATAAATAATAAAATAAATAAATAAGTAATAAAATAAATAAATAAATAAATAAATAAATAAATAATTAATTAATTAATTAATTAAATAATTAAATAAATAATTAAATAAATAATTAAATAATCAATAAATTTATAATTTTATTATTAACAATCAAATATGTAACCTTTTTGAAAAAAATTAAATATTATTTTTAATCTTCGATAATAAAAGTTTTATCAAAAATATATATATTTATTACATTTTACTTTATTATTTATGTTAAATAGTTTTTTTTTTTTTTTTTTGTTTTGTTTGTTTGTTTTTGCTTTTAATTTAATATTTTAAATAATATCTATGGGAATATCTTTGATAAATTATACCATAAAAGTGAAATGTCTAGCATTTTGGAAAAGTTGCCATTCGCAATGCGGCGCTTCTTTTTTTTTTTTTTTTTTTTTTTTTTTAACGACCGTAGCAGGATTTCTCCCCAGCTGTACATCTTGTAGACACACAATGGTTTATAACTAGAGCCCTTATCTAACTTCCTACTTTAGTAGGTGGTCCCGTCCCTGCTGGACTGCCTTACAGTTACTCTGCATTGGCGCTCCTTACCCAAGTATAATTACTGCTTGTCATTGTACGATAATCTTACAATTGGGTCTTGCAGCCACAATCTCCGGGATCACGTGACAACCGCTCCATAACATACCTATAAGTAAGGATAACTAAATTTTCATATGTCACCATATGTTGGGTATCTCCTCTTAAGAAACTTTGCCATACACACTCAACCCTCTCAGGCCTGCAAGAAGTGTAAATCGATGAAAGTTGAATTAGAGATATAGGGGGTATCAAATGGGTATAATACTTACCTGAAAACCCTAACCACCTAATAACGAAAAACCAGTGGAAAAAACGCTATAGGCATAGGGAGGGGTCGAACCAGGAACCTTATGCTCTCAAAGCTTACGCCTTAACAGCCAGGATAAAACCTGGAACTGCGGCGCTTCTATTGATAAGAATGTACTAAATAATGCATTCTTAATTAAATCTACGATTTATTTCTAATACATTATGTGTACATTATTATTTTTGTACTTTAATAAATTTTTAAATTCAAAGATTAAAAATTAGATCAAAAATTATATTAAACTTTATAATTTTTATATTAAATCTTATATTAATAGTAATATTTTTATATATTTAAAACTTATATTAACAATATTAATAATAAATCTTATTTTTTTATTTTTATATTAATAATGAAAATTTGTATTAATAATATTTTTATATATTGATAATTAAAAATTTATATATTATATTTTAACTTTTATTATAAAATTTTATATCGAAATGTTTTATTTTATATTGAAAAATATTTTATTTTATTAAAAACCTTTATATTAGAATAGTATTTTTATTTTTATTTGAATATTTTAACAGATTGTAATAAAAATTTTAGCCAATTAAATAAATTCTTATTAGTAATATTTTAGATATTTTTAAATAAATAAATAAAAAAAAAAAAAAAAAAAAAAAAAAAAAAAAAAAAAAAAAAAAAAAAATGTTTTATTAATATTATAAATGTATTTTATTTATATTGTTATAATTAAATTTTATATAATTAATTATAAAAATCAATTTAAATTTAATAGTTTTTATAAAAAAAAAAAAAAAAAAAAAAAAAAAAATAAATAAAATGTAATTTAGTGGCAAGAACAACTTTTATGCCTTGAAAAAAAGTATAAATAGTTGTAAATTTTGCTACTAATTTTTAAATATCATCAAAAAAAATAAAATAAAATAAAATAAAATAAAATAAATTTATAAATAAAAATAATAAATAAAAAAATAAAATTTGTGTTTCTTACTTTATTTTTATTTAATTCTCTAAAACCTTAACATTTATATGGTGGAGATATCGGGGAATTAAATAGAAATAATAGTAAATAACATAGATTTTTTTTTTAATTTTTTTTTATTTTATATTGATAAACAAGTAAGTCGTTAATCCTTTGATTAACCTATGGCGCTTGTTTGATATATATATAAAAAAAATTTTTTTTAAATAAGTAAAATTAAGATTCAAAAAAAAAACAAATTTTGTAAAATTATAACAAGGAGCGGATAGAGCTCATACACAGTGTATTCTCAGATAGCAACAAATTAACTCTATTCATAGTAGGTTATTGAATAGTAGTTAATTTGGAGATTAATTGGAAAGTAGACGAAGGTATTTGGTTACCGACCCGGTAATAATAGTTCAGCCTTCAACGTTTCAACACACGAAGGTGCGGGTACTTTCCAAGCACTGGCGAATAAGGAGCTTACGTCACCGAAGGCGTAAGATTGTTTTTTTTATATATATTTTTTTTACTTTTCTTTGTGCTAGTTATAAGGCACTTTATTATATAAAGTATCAGACTTTGGCTAACTTCGCCATTTAAATTTTTTTTATTTTTTTTTATTACTGATACTTTATTTGTTATATAATTCCTGTAATAGAATCTTAATTTACTTTGAAAATATTGTGTTTTTAGTTAATTTTTATTAGTTAATAAAAATATTATTGAATACTTTTAAAATTTTTTTTATTCCGTACATAGATTATCGGATTAAGTTTATCCTACATAGTAATTGGGCTAGTAGGCTCTGAACTGCTATATTTTATATTGAATATAGTAATCGTGGCACACGCGTGGCATGACATCATTAGGTAAGCTGCACGTCAGACAGTGTGTACTATCAGATTGTACGACAATAAAGATTATTTTTTGTGTTTAATAATTATAATTAATTAATAATTTTATTAGCTATAACAATACAATATTTATCGTTTAAAAAGAAAAATTTTTGAAAGGTGAAAATAATAAATAAAACTTTGCTTCTAAATTTATTACTACAAATATACTAAATTACAAAATTCAAGTGGTCGATAAAGATTTCGAGCTTGAAAAATATTCTATTAAGTTGTCGATAAAGATTTCGAACTTAAAATTATTCTATTAAGTTGTCGATAAAGATTTCGAACTTAAAATTATTTCATTGAATTGTCGATAAAGATTTCGAACTTAAAATTATTCTATTAAGTTGTCGATAAAGATTTCGAACTTAAAATTATTCTTAAAAAAGTAGTCGAAAAGAACCTCGTGCTTTATAATTTCTACTAAGTTGTCGATAAGGATTTCGAGCTTATACTTACTAAAGAAAGCAAATAAAATTATTATTTTCAAAAATTACTAAGATATATTGTTTTAAAATTTGATTCGATATTAAATTACTTGTTAAATTATATTTTTAAAGTTGGACTTTCAAATTTATTCGTATTTAATAACCTCGTTAATTTATAATAAAAAAAAAAATTATTAACTAAAAACGAAATGTCTACTAAAAGTACTTTAAGTTTTAAAGAATTAAAGAAAGAATTACGAGACATAGTGAAGCTTAGCAAGGACAATTTAGATATAAAGTCCTGGGCTACTGAATTAAAACTTTGGATCAAGATACAAGGTATCACAGATCCGGAAACAATATTTAATGCTTGTTTACTTACCAGCTCTGGTGAAGTACAACGCGTTATTGAAGATTTGGGAGAAGATAGTGATGATGAAAGTGATGATTCATCAGATGAAGAAGAAGATGATGAAGAAGAAAATGTTGATGATGATAAATTTCCTTCTCTTGAAAAAATTATTTCAAGTCTTGAAAATTTTTACGGTATTAAAGAAGACCAAAATTTACTTCTTAAAGAACTTCGTGCAATGCGAATTAAAAGAAACGAAAAGATTAAAGACTTTAATGTAAGATATAGAACTTTGTACACTAAACTTGATAAAAAGAGAAGAAAGCGCATTGGTGTACTAGATTATATTGATTCTATTCAAAATAATTATGAAGCCTGGAAGAAATTATCCCTTAAAGATGATATAAGTATGGAGAAAGCTTTCAAAATTGCCGAGAAAGTAGATAGACTTTCTGTAAGGAACAATAATATTAATACCTATAATGTTAATAATTCCCAGCATAATCAAAATAATCAAAACAGTACTACTTCAAGACTTTATCCTAAAAGAAGAAACGAAACTTTCCAAACAAGTCAAACAAATAATAAACTGAAACCTCAAGATATTATAGAAGAATCAACCCAGAAAATGAGAAATTTATCCGTTAAAACTTGCTTCTTCTGTAAGGAAGAAGGTCATTACTCATACTATTGCCCTCAATTAAATAAGATTATGGAAAAAAATAAAAAAGAAATATATTCCAAAAAGTCTTTAAACTTCTAAATGGGAGCAGAAGCACTCCCAATGACAAAACAATAGCTTCATTAAATAATTTACAAAATAATACTTTTACTAAGAATACTCCAATTGATAATAATTCCTTTAACGAAGAATCTGAAGAATCTGATTTTAGTGAGGATGATATCATTATAAATGCTGTAAAAAGAAAAATGAATGATAATAACAGCGAAAAAGAAGAAAATAATTCCAAGAAAGTACATAAAAGTTTAAAAGATAATCCACGTCCTTTTGCAACTCCTGCTTTAAGAAAGAAGAAAGAAAATGAGCTGCATAATAAACCAAATAAAGTTTATAAAAATCAAATACTTCCTTCAATTTTAACTCAACCAAATATTAACAAAGAAAAACAAAAAGAAAAGGAATTAAGAAATATGACAAGAGTAAGAGAAAGTAAAGAAGAAAACAACAATTATTCATCAAAAGGAAAGGAAAAAGTTGAATCTGAAGATATACTTGTAATCGATAATGAAATAGAAGATCTAGAAATGAATAAAGATAATCAACAAAATAAAACTAATACTTTGGAAAAATTAATTTCAACAAAAACTAAGGAAACTAATAATGGAAATACTCAATTAGTAAAAAGGAATATCAAAATGATGAATAATAAAGAACCTTACAATATTATGGATGATTTAAATAATCTTAAATCCAGTATTACGATAGGTCAACTCTTGAATGCATGTCCTAAAATTCGTTCACAATTAACTCAAGGTTTAAAGTTAGAAAAGTCTAAAATAATTGGAACTGTAGACAATGTAATAGCACGAACTTTATTAGTAAATAACTATGACCATAGCTACATAAGTAAAAGTAATGAAGTAGCCGAAGAAGACTTAGCAATGGTTGATGCAAGTGTTGACGGAGTACTAGGAAAACTTTTAATTGATTCTTGTAGTAACCTAAGCATCGTTACTAAGCAGTATTTTGATAAATTACCTGGTGAATATGAAACAGTTGGAAAAAGTCGTGGAAGAATCCAACTAGCAACACAAGATGAAGAATACTCGGAAGGAATTATTGTTCGATTACCAGTAAAAATTAATAATTATGAATTTAATGCGGACTTTAGAATTATTGAGAAAGAAGACTCATTTTATGATATGTTAATAAACTTTAAAACTCAAATCGATCATTGTTTATTTATTCATCCAACCTTAAACAGTCTATGTAAACTTTTGTCAGAAAGTGAATACGAAGAAATAGCTAAAATAAATAATCAATATTATGATGAAGAAAGTATAATCTGCACTATTAGAAAAGTTGAAGAAACGAATAATGAAAAGGAAATTATAAAGGAATTAACTCCAATGGAATTTATTGAGAGTGATGAATTTTTAAGTACCTTAAATAAAGATTATAAAGAACAAATTATTAAAATTCTCAAAGAAATGATTGACATAGTTGCCACTTCAACAGAAGAACTAACTCCTTCTAAACTTTCACCACATAAGATCCGTTTGAAAGCAAATGCAAAGCCAGTAAAATTAAGAAGTTATAGGTTAACTAAATTAAAATCAGATATCTTAAAAGAAGAACTTACAAAGCTTATTAAGAAAGGATTGATAGAACCATCCTGTTCAGAATGGTCATCTCCAGTAGTACTCATTCTAAAACACAATGGAAAGTGGCGCTTGTGCATTGACTACCGAAAAGTCAATGATATGACAGAAAAAGATTCTTATTCAGTTCCATATATAGATGAAATTTTTGATAGTCTCGGAGGAGCTAAAATATTTACAACTCTTGATTTATTTTCTGGTTTTCACCAAATCTTAATGGATGAAGAAAGCGTTGAAGTAACCACTTTCACTACTAAGTTTGGAAATTATCAATTTAAGGTTATGCCTTTTGGACTTACTGGAGCTCCCTCAACCTTCCAAAGAGAAATGAATAAAATTTTATTCCCTTTTATTGGTGAATTTGTTTATGTATTTATTGATGATGTTTTGATCTATTCAAAAAGTATCGAAGAACATTTAATTCATATTAAACAAGTATTAGAAGTATTTAAAGAAAACAAGTTAAAAATTAATATTGAAAAGTGCCATTTTCTTCAAACTGAAGTTGATGTATTAGGTCACAAACTTACTACTAAAGGATTAAGTCCCATGGAAAGTAAGATAACAGCTATTAAGAAGTGGGAAGCCCCTTCATCACTTCATGAATTAAGATCATTTTTAGGAGCAGTGGGATATTATCGTGATTTTATTCCTAAATATGCTCAAATTACCTCACCTTTATGTAAATTATTGAAAAAGAATACCAAATATGAATGGAATAAAGAACAACAAGAAAGCTTTGAACTCCTAAAAGAAAAATTAATCAATGCACCTATTCTAAAATTTCCGTCATTTGACAAACCTTTTATCATTAGAACTGATGCTTCGTATAATGGAATTGGTGGAGTTCTTTTACAAAAAGAAGAAGAAACCGGTAAGGAGCATCCAATACACTTTATAAGTAGAAGTTTAAAGAAAGCTGAAAAGAATTATGGTATTACCGATTTAGAAGGAACCGCTTTGTTTTACTGTATGACTAAATTTAAATCTTATATTGAAGGAAATCCATTACCTACAACTATTTACACAGATCATAAACCATTAGTTGGTTTATTTAAGAATAAAGAACCTTTGAATGCAAGGCAAACAAGATGGTGTCTAACCGCTAGTATGCTCGGAATTAATATAAAATATGAATCAGGCAAAAAGAATGTGTTAGCTGATGCTCTTTCAAGAATGAAAAGTAAGGAAGAGAGAAAGATATTATTAACAAAAATTACTAATGGAAATAATGAAGAATTATTATCTAAAGTTATAAAGGAATTTATTAATGAAAAGTTTACTGTTATTGATGGTGAAGATTATTTTATCGACAATGGAAATTATAGAAAATTAATAACGGACGAAAATGAAAGGTTTAAATTAATTTTAGAAGCTCATAATATTGGCCACGAAGGATATTACAAAACATATCAAAGACTTAAGAAAAACTTTTATTGGAATCATATGATTAAAGATATCAAAAGAATTGTTAGTAATTGTGAAAAATGCCAGTTAAATCGTCCTCAACCATATCCAGAACCAACCGAAAACCATCCAACTAAAGTGGAGGGTCCCTTTGTGCATTTAGGATTAGATATTATAGGACCGTTACCAAAAACAAGAAATAATAATCAATATATTATAGTAACTGTTGATTACTTTACCAAATGGGTTGAAGCCGAACCCACTGAAAACATAACTTCCTCTGATATAATTAAATTTTTAATAAACGTTTTTGCAAGACATGGTGTGCCTCAAGTTATTACTACAGATAATGGAGTCCAATTCACTTCTGATATGACTAAAATCTTTCTTGATCTTTATGATGTTTATGTAAAATTCATAGCTACCTATCACCCTGAATCCAATGGTCTCACTGAAAACCGAAATAAAGAAATTGGAAAATTACTTCGTTTATTAGGAAGGAAAAATCAAGATTGGGATGAAGTTTTACCTTCTGCTTTATGGGCACTTCGAACTACCAAAAACACAGCTACCGGACATTCTAGTTTTGAATTAGTATATGGAAGAGAAGACCAACAGCCTTATGATATAGCCATAAGAACAATTGAAAATGCAGGTAAATCGTATGATGAAATTTTAATGGAAAAATTTGTTCGTCATTATCAATGGACTAGAGAAGCATGCGAAAATGTGAAGAATGCTAACAAGTATTGGGCAACAAGACGAGAAGAACAAATAAGTAT
>JACVTC010000007.1:2317500-2320000 GCA_016946835.1 Neocallimastix lanati (nom. inval.)
ATAAATAAATAATAAATAAATAAATAAATAAATAATAAATAAATAAATAATAAATAAATAAATAAATAATAAATAAATAAATAAATAATAAATAAATAAATAAATAATAAATAAATAAATAAATAAATAATAAATAAATAAATAAATAATAAATAAATAAATAAATAATAAATAAATAAATAAATAAAATTTAAAATTAGTTTTATAATTTTATTATACATATATTTTATATATTCTAATATTTCGACATAAACAAGAATAAATTGTTTTATCGGTGTATATGCATATTTAGTATTATATTTATCAACTATTATTAAACTTTAATCATCATTTGCAAGAATATTTATAATTGCTAATTAATTACATTTATACTTTTAGGTAGATAAATGCTTGATTATTATTATTATTATTATTATTATTTGTTATATTTATATATTACTTTATTTTTGTGGATAAAACTTTTAAACTTGTAATCAATAGGTAGTAATTAACAAGTCTTATCTTATGGATTGAATAGTTTTTAACATTTTTTACCATCCAATTATAATATTCATAATGACTCTCTGACCATTTAAATTATTATTGTGACTGATCTATGACTTTTGCTCATTTATATTATTTAATTAAATACTGTTTGGTTATTAAATCATTAAATTTTTTAATTTATTTATTTTATTCTTTAGTTTTAATTATACCTTTGTCTAGTGTATACCTTTTTAATAATTATAGCTATAAATTTGGAAAGAGTCTTTCAGCTTCTTTAGTTATAGGTTATTCATGTCTTAATTAAAAAGATTTTAAACAATTTTTTTTTTCATTCTTAATGTCTTAAAATATATGTAAATTTTTATTTTTATTTATATTTTTTTATTATTTTTTTTTTCAATCATCTTCAATGTTAATCAATTATGAGACTAGTTTTCTCTGAAATTGATATCATGATTTTCTTTTATTTCTTGTAAATTAAGATTTCTAATTTATTTGTTTTTTTTTTCTTTTGTTTGTTTGTTTGTTTGACATATAATTATGTATAACAATTGATTCATTTTCGATGAATCCCTTTTAAGAGTCAGATCAGACTCTTAATTTATTTAAAATAATAAATTACTGAAATAGTTATAAAAAAAAATTTTTTTTTTTATTTTTTAAGGATTAGAGTCATAGAGACTCTTAATCTATTAAAAGTCAATAATTTAGGTTACATTATTGTGTCAATTTTTTATTGAAATATGCATTTAATGATAGATAGTTATAATCCTAAATATTTATTTTTTTTTTATTATATAAATTAAATGTTTTTTTTTTTTTTTTTTTTTTTTTTTTTTTTTTTTTTTTTTTTTTATATCTTTAAAAATAGGGCTTGCGCATCAATAAAAGATAGTATGAATCCATACATTAACTGTGATTACTATTATGAAGAAAGAAAATTCCATCACATTCATAATACAAATAAAGGGGTAATTAGGAGAATAAAAAAAATATAAATATTTTGATAATGCTGAGGTCGTGAAGAACAATGCATAAATTAGCCATATATGAAAAGATAGATGAAATAACTAATAACTTTTCATGATATTTTTTTTTTACATGCAATAATAACGATGAATGAATGAATTGAAGCTAATCAATCATAATTTGAATAGTATGAAGAGAATGAAGGAATATATACACTACCAATCAAAAAAAAAAAACTTCCTATAGGTGACAAAGTTATTCCTCCCTGTTCAGGTATTTAAAAAAATAAGCACTATGCTAAGAGTAGAATAAACAAGAACAAAAAAAAAATAAGAAAGATTAGTAGCTTGTGCTTTTCCCATAACAATAGGTAATTAGATAATAAAAAAAAAATTTTTTTGTGACAAGTTGAAAAGAAGACACAACAACAAGAATTAATTATTATTTTAATTACTGCTAAAAAAAAAATAATTGTAATATTCATCAAGTGGACATTGAATAAAATAATTTTGAAAGTTAAAAAATTTATTTTTTTTTTAAAAAAAAAAAAAATTTAAGTATAATGTAACTGATATAAGATTATAGGTAGATTATATGGGCTGGTATGAATTATATTAGATACTAGAATGAATGGTTAATTCATCCAAAGAGATACTAGAATGATATATTTTATTTTAAACCATGATTATATATGATTTCAATACATAATGGAAAATTAAAAATAAAAATTAACAAAGAAAAAAAAAAACACATTTTAATCCTAAAAAATATAGACAAAATCGAAAGGTAACATGTAGTATTAGATAATGTGTATTAAGCTAGCTAGATATTCTATTTTCGATTGAAGTAAAAAACATCAAGGAAAAATCAAAATTCTAATTGTGAATATTGGTTTAAATGCTTTAAAAAAATCTTTTTTACATATTATTTGAAATGTAAACCATAAACCAAATTATGAATAAAAATTTTTAGAAAAAATGATCTATTATATAAATAAATAAATCATATATATATATATATATATATATTTTTTTTTTTTTTTTTT
>JACVTC010000007.1:2325000-2335000 GCA_016946835.1 Neocallimastix lanati (nom. inval.)
TTATTATAGTTTTATTTTATTTTATTCAAAAAGCACCTTTATATATCTATATATTTATAATATTTATTATGAAACTTTAATTATAATAATATAAATTAAAATTTTTATATAACAAATAATTCTTCTTATTATTATTATTTTGAATAATTATTTAATAATTACCTTGCATATATATATAAATATATTTTTATTAATATACTATTTACTAATGATATATATATATATATATTTTATATTTTATTTTTTAATAATATAATAATAATAAATGATAAAAAAAAAAAAAATAAAAAATAAAGGAAGCCATATTAAATTTAAAACAAACAACAAAGGAAGTATATAAAGAAAATTTAAGAATGGCAGATGCCTTAAGATATCATGTTATGGAAGGAGAAGATTTACAAAAATTGAATAATAAATTAGCAATTACTAATAAACAACTGTTAGAAGAAAAAGATTTAAATTCAATTATTGTAAAAGAAAAAATTATGCAATCTAAAAAACAAAATGATCAGGTAAAAAAAAAAAAAAAAAAAAAAAAGAAAAATTATATATATATATAATTTTTTTTTTATTAATACATATTAAAATATTTCTTTTATTGATTAATATTTTAAAATACTTAATCAAATTTGACAATTCTAAAATATTCTTTTTTTTTTTTTTTTTTTTTTTTTTTTTTTTTTTTTTTTTTTTGATACAATTTGAATCATAATAGATAAAAGATTTACAAAATAAAGTAATGTCAATGGAATATACCCTAAGTCATATTGTTCGAGAATTTGATCAAGAAAAAGAAATTATAAGTAAATTAGCTAAACAAGAAATTGATAAAGTAAGGTTTACAGTAGATACATTAAAAAGTGAATTAAGTATTAGAATAAAACAAATGAAACAAATAAGGGTATGTTCTTTCTTGACTATTTTTTATTTATTTTATTATTATTATTTTATTATTATTATTTTATTATTATTATTTTATTATTTTTATTTTTATTTATTTTATTTTTATTTTTATTTTTATTTTATTTTTATTTTTATTTTTATTTTTATTTTTATTTTTATTTTATTTTTATTTTTATTTTTATTTTTATTTTTATTTTTATTTTTATTTTTATTTTTATTTTTATTTTTATTTTTATTTTTATTTTTATTTTTATTTTTATTTTTATTTTTATTTTTATTTTTATTTTTATTTTTATTTTTATTTTTATTTTTATTTTTATTTTTATTTTTATTTTTATTTTTATTTTTATTTTATTTTTATTTTTATTTTTATTTTTATTTTTATTTTTATTTTTATTTTTATTTTTATTTTTATTTTTATTTTTATTTTTATTTTTATTTTTATTTTTATTTTTATTTTTATTTTTATTTTTATTTTTATTTTTATTTTTATTTTTATTTTTATTTTTATTTTATTTTTTATTTTTTTTTATAAAAATAAATAAAAATAAAAATAAAAGGATAATAATTAAATATTTAAAAATAAAACTAACTAAATAAATATCAATACTTTTATATTTAATTTATAAAAATAAATTAATTAAATTTATATATAATATTGTAATTATTCTTATAACAACAATAATAATGATAATAATTAAAACTTGATGAAACAAAAAATAATGGCAATAAATTGATTAAAAAACCTCAAAAAAAAAAAAAAAAAAAAAAAAAATAAATGAAGAGGATCGCTCAACATATTTTAGATCAAAGATCAGATTTAGAAACCTTTTTCATGGATGCCTTAGATCATGTTCGAATTGAAATATGTAAGGAAAGAGAAGAAAAACGTAGAAAAGAAGCTGAAGAATTTAACAAAAAAATTAAAAATGTAAGTCAAAAAAAAAAAAAAAAAAAAAAAAGAATAGTAAAATAAAATAAAATAATAATAAAAAAAAAAAAAATCAAATGATATTAATATATATTAATAAATTTATTTAATAAAAATAAAATTATAAAAAAAAAAAAAAAAAATCTATTTGAAATTAATTAATTCAATAACATATAAAAATTATAATTAAATTATTAACTATAATTATAATAATCATGTATAATTATAATAATAAAAATATATATATATATATATATATATTTATTTATTATATATATATCTATATTAATAGGTATTAAATCCTCAGGCTGCGGAAGCTTTTGAAGAACAGGAACATGAAGAAATGAGAAAATTAGATGAGCAATCCTATTCTAGTAAGGTTGATATCAATCAGTTATCATGGAAGGATAAGGAAAGAGTATTACGAGTTCTTTTTGCCAAGATGAATTATATTACGATGGTAGACTCCAAAGGTAAAGAAGAGAACAAGATTACCTCAAGTGATTATAAATTAAATAATGATTCCCTACAGAGCAGTGAAATGATGAAAAGTTATGATGACCATATTCCACCAGAAGAGGGAGAGGATTATTTCACGGAAGGAGAGTATTCTGAAGAAGAAAGTTTAGAAATCGGCTCAGAAGAAGAATCAGAAGAAGAAAATGAAAACGAAGAAAATTCAGATGAGGAATTAGAGGAAAAAGGAAATGGAGAAGAAGAAGAGAGAGGGGGAGAGGAAGAAGAAAAAGCAATGAATAATATTGTTGAAAATCGAAATGATACTAATGGAACAGAGACGAATGAAAAGAATGAACAAACTGAAACCCAAGAATTGGAACCCAAGAATGGTAATTCTAATGATGAAAATACTGAAAAAGAAGAAGAAGAAACGAACGCCAATCCATCGGAGGAGGTCTCCAATAAAGATAATGAGAATAATGAAGAAGAATCATTAGATCAAGGCGCAACCCGAAGTCCACATCCACCCAATGATGAACCTAATCATGAAGCAATTAATAAAATTAATAAAAAAAGAAATAGTAGTAGTAGTAGTAGTAGTGGTAGTGGTAGTTTAAATCAGTCGAGTTCTAAATCCAATATATTAAAGAATTCCATATCTAATGCGAATCCCACTCAACCAGTAGATGCATCAGTTGAGGAGAAGGAGGAGGAGGAGGAGAAACAACCATACATGATGAGTGCCAATGAAATTACGAAATCGGAAGAGAGTTTAGATAAATTTATAGAGGATGGAATGGATAATATTAAGCGGTCGGAGGAAGAACTAAAAATTCAATCTGAGGAGTCCTTTGATGAATTTTTAAAGAGAAGCTATAGTCATAATTTAGAAAATGACGAAACATAAAATTTCAGAAGTCACACAGAGAATTCTATTTGAAAAATAATTTAATAAAAAATAATTTTATAAAAAAAAATAATTTAATAATTGAATAAATATAAATATATTTAACCATATATAAATAAATAAATAAATAAGTAAATAAATAAGTAAATAATAAAATAAATATAAATATAAATACAAATACTTAAATATATAAATGAATTAATGAATAAATAAATAAATTGATCGATTTAGAGAAGTAGTAAATAACCAATATAAATAAGGATATCTCTATATCTATATTAATATAGTATATAATGAAAATGTATATTAAATGTATTTTAAATATACCAAATACCTAATGATAAAATTATATTTATTTTATTTATTATATAATTAATACAATATTTTTTTTTTTTTTTTTTTTTTTTTTTTTTTTTTTTTTTTTTACAATATAAATATTTTTTAAACTTACAAAATGTAATATCATTAAAATTTGTTTATATTCATCAATTGTTCAAAAAAAAAAAAAAAAAAAAAAAAAAAAAAAAAAAAAAAAAAAAAAAACTTTATCTTCTTTTATAAAACAATAAAACTTTTTTTTACCTATAAAATTTACAAATTTACAATTAAATATTATTTATTTATTTATTATTATTATTATTTATTATTTATTATTATTATTATTATTATTTATTATTATTATTATTATTATTATTTATTATTATTATTATTATTATTATTATTATTTATTATTATTATTATTATTAAAATTATTGAAAAATATTGAAAAAAAAAAAAATAAATTAACAAAGAACAGCTTTTTTTTTTTTTTTTTTTTTTTTTTTGTATATATATTACAATTATATTATTAAATGAAACTCTCTCTATTTATATTTCTTTGTTTTTTTTTTTAATAAAATTTTTGATTAATTATATCATTTATTATGTCATTTTTGTTGATAAATGTTTTTTTTTTTTTTTTTAAAAAAAAAAAATATGAAAAATGCAAAAAAAAATATAATTAATTAATGAATAACAAATAAATAAATAAATAAATAGATAAATAAATAAATAGATAAATAAATAGTATATTTTATTGAAATTAGATTTTTTCTTTTTTTTTTTTTTTTTTTTTTTTTTTTTTTTTAGTAATTTTATTAATAATAAAATAATAAAGTTTTAAAAAAAAAAAAAAGTCAAGTAAAATTTTATCATTTGTCTTATCATCATTTTAATACAAATTGTAATAATTTAAGTATTTTATTAATTATCAAATATTAAAAAAGAATTTTATTTTTATTTTTATTTTTTTTTAAGGGAAAATTCATATTAATGATTAGTTTTTTTTTTTTTTGAATTATGATATCATATATAATTAAGTATTTTATTTTATTTTATTTATTATTATTATTATTATTATTATTATTATTATTTTAATTATATATCTAATTAGGTTAATAATTCAATTTTTTTCATAATTTTCTAATTTTATTTTATTTTATATTATTATTATTATTATTATTATTTTTTTTTTTTTTAAATTATTTCAATTTAAAATAAAATAATAAAATGACTGGATCCCTATATAAATATAATTAAAAGAAAAAAAAAAAAGAAAAAAAGAAAAAAAGTTTCATCAATAAAAATAGTTAAATTGTTTATCAATAATAAAAATTTTTTTTTTTTTATAATTTATAAAAAAAAAATTATAATTTATATAAAAAAAAAATTAATTTATTAAATAAATAAAATAAATAAATAAGTATATATATAATCATATTATCTTATTATTATAATTATTATTATTGAATTCAAAAAAAAAAAAAAAAAAAAAAAATCTACTTTTTTATATCCTTCAAAATTTAAAAGAAGTTAACAAGTGCTAAAAAAATATCTATTTATATTTATATATGGATATTTGATACTGTTAATAGAATATATTATTATTATTATTATTATTATTATTATTATTATTTATTATTATTATTTATTATTATTATTATTATTATTATTTATTATTATTATTATTATTATTATTATTATTATTATTAAAGTTATTTTTATTTTTAATGTTTTCTTCTATTAAATTCATTAATTGAGCGTTAGAGTATCTATTTTAAATTGCAAAAACTACTTTATGCTTCATTTTTTATTTATTTAATCTATTATACATATATATATATTATTATTATTATTTCACATTCTTTGATGGTTGTAATTAAAATTAAATGGATTAAATATTTAATCAGTAGGTTTTTTCATTAATTTTAAAAGTTAACGATACTGTATAAATTAATGAATGTATAATTATTTATTTAAATAAATAAATCTTTGACTAAAATATTTAATATATTTATAAATCAAAGAATTGAAATTTTAATGAATAAATAGTTAAATAGATAATAATTTATTATAAAAAAAATTTTTTTTTCTGGTTGGACAATTTCATATAATAAATAAATAAATAAATAAATATCAAATAAATAAATAAATATATATAAATAAATATATAAATAACTTAATAAATATATAAATAACTTTTTAAATAATAAAATTAAAATTTATATAATTCATTAATAATCAAATAAAGTCATTAGGATGAATTAATCGTGAAAAGGTGAACGTTTAATTCGATATATTATTCATTTATTTTTTAATAAATTTAAATTTTTTTTTTTTTTTTTTTTTTTTTTAGACCAACCAAAAGTTATTAATGGATAATTAAATAAATTGAATTTAAAAAGTTTTTTTTTTTTTTTTATATCATATATTTATTCAATTTATATTATTTATTCAATTATATGATTATGTATTAACCATTCATTATTAATTCATTAATTAAATATAATTATATGTTTATTATTATTATTATTATTAATTTTTTTTTTTTTTTTTTTTTTTTTTTTTTTTCATTTATTATATTATTTTTTTCTCTTAATTTTTTTTTATTTATTTATATATAATAAATGATAATGCGTAATAATTATTAAAATTAATATATAATTAAGATATAATTAAAAAAATAATTAGAATAAAATTTATAATAAAAAATAAAAAAAAAATAATTAATAATTAATAATAATAATAATAATAATAAATAATAAATAATAATAATAATAATAATAATAATAATAATACTAATAATAATAATAATAATAATAATAATAATAATAATAATAATAATAAAAAAAAAAAAAAAAAAAAAGAAATCTATATGTAAAATTAAAAAATCTATTTGATATTAAAATTAAAAATCATTATTTTTTCCTTTTTATGAGATGAAAAACTTTAAAATATATAATATATATTTATATATAAAAAAAGTTTTTTTTTTTAATTAAAACCTTCCCAATATAGAAATATCAGTTCATATATAAAGAGAAATAAAGAAATAAAAAAAAAAAAAAATCTTGAAATTTTTTTAATTATTTTTATTTTCATTACCTTTTTTTTTTCTTTAAACAATTTAAATAGAAGAAAGTTATTGATAACAAATTAAGTTTTAATTTTTTTTTTTAATCATTTTATTTTTCATTTAAAAAATAAAAAAAAACTATTATCTATTAAACATGTTAACTTACAACGAAGTATCTATTTTTTTTTTTTTTTTTGTTAATAAATGATAAAATATATATATACATATATATATATAAAATAGAAAAAAAAAAAAAAAAATTTACAATATAAGAAGAGAATAGATGATACGTAGAGAATGAAAAAATTTTTTTTAAAGAATATTGTGTTATATATTATTCTGTATTTGATATGTTTCTAAGAGACAAAAATAAAAAAAAAAAAAAAAAAAAAAAAAAAATAGAACAAAAATAAAATAAAATAAAGTTACAATAAAAACAAAATCATATAAAAATCAAAATAAAAAATCAAATAAAAAAAAGAGGAATAATAAAATAATATTTTTTTCTTTTTTTTTTTTTTTTTTTTTTTTTTTTTTTTTTTAAATTTAAAATAGATAATTGATAATTTATTATACATTATTTTTTTTTAAAATTATTTAATTAAATAGGATATTCAAAACCTTTTCAAGTATACTACTTTCAATGGCAGTAGTAAAAAGACTTATATTAAAGATGATCAAGACTTATTAAAAAAAATATTAGATAACAATAAGAAAGTTATTCGAAACAAAACTAGTACTAATCCCAATTTTTATAAGGATTTAGCTAAAGGACAACATCCAAAAGTTTTATTCATTGGTAAGTCTTTTTTTTTTTTTTTTTTTTTTTTTTTGAACATAAACAACAACAGTAACAAAAAAAAAAAATAAAACATTATTAGTATTTTTTTTTTTTTTTGTTACTGTTTTTTTTTTTTATAAAAAATATATATATAATACTATTAGTATTTTTTTTTTTTAGTATTTTTTTTTGTTAATGTTTTTTTATAAAAAATATATACATAATATTATTAGTATTTTTTTTTTTTTTTTTTTTTTTTTTTTTTTTTTTTTGTTATTTATATTCAAAAATATATATATATATATAATACAATTAGTATTTTTATTTTATTTTATTTTTATTTTTTTTTTTGAAAGGATACTAAAAAAAAAAAAAAATAATGTAATTAAAAAAAATTATTATTATTATTATTATTATTATGAATAGGATGCTCTGACTCTAGAATTCCAGTATCCGTTACTGGACTTGACGCCGGAGAAGTTTTTGTTCATCGTAATATTGCCAATGTTATCCTTAAGAATGATATTAACAGTGGTAGTGTTATTCAATATGCTGTAGAACATTTAAAGGTAGAATACATTATTGTTTGTGGTAGGTTTAATTTTTTATTTTTTTTTTTTTTTATTTTTTTGCTCTTTTGTTTTCTTTAATTAAAAAAATTAAATTAAAGATAACTATAAATTAAAAAAGTAGAGAAAATTAAAATCCATATAATAATAATAATAATAATAATAATAATAATAATAATAATAATAATAATAATAATAATAATAATAATAATAATAATAATTAAATATATATAAAATATTACAATTATTATAAATATTCACACACACAAACACACACATATATATATATATATATATATATATATATTTTTTTTTTTTTTTTTTTTTTTTCCTCTAATACAAAAATAGGCCATACACATTGTGGTGGAGTTGCTGCTAGTCTTGTAAAATATTTATTAAATAATAATACTTATTAATTTATTATTATTGCTCTTACTATGATAATTTTTTTTTTATGAAATATAGTAATAATGAATTTGAAATAGAAAATGATATAATAGAAGATTTTTAACAATTACTAATATAAATATTAATATTCATTATAATGTTATTATTATTATTATTACAAAAATAATATATTATATATATATATATATATTTTTTTTTTTTTGTTACTATTATTTATTTACCATTTAAAAATTTTTTTAGGAACATGAAGATTTAGGTTTTATGGGAGGCTGGATTAATAATATTAAAAATGTATACAATCAACATGAAAAAGAACTTCATCGTAAGTTTTTTTTTTTTTTTTTTTTTTTTTTTTTTTTTTTTTTCAAATACAGTACTTAATAAATAAAATTAATATATATCGATCTTTATATTCAAAAAAAAATATATATAATACTATAGTATTTTTTTTTTTTATGATACTAGTTATTAATAAATTATCTTTTTTTTTTTTTTTGTAATTTAATACTTTTAATATAATTATAAACTACTTTATTTTTTTTTCTTTTTGATTTTATTTTCATTATTCATTATTTTATTATTAAAAGAATTAAATGAAGATGATAAGAAAACCGCACTCAGTGAATTGAATGCAGTACAATCCGTATTTAATATTGTGTCAAATCCAGTTATTACGAATGCATGGAACAATGGACAAAAATTAACGGTAGTGGGATGGATGTATGAAATTGAAAGTGGTAAACTTCGTGAATTAGATTGTAGTTTTTCAAGTATAGAAGACCTCAATAAAATAAATCAATAAACTCTTAGTATACATATATATATATAATTTTTTTTTTTCGCTAAAATATAATATAAATATAATAAAAAATATTTATGTTAATATATATAGAGAAAGGGGAAAAAAAATAATAATAGAAATAACCTTATTTATCTATTTTAACTATAGATGTAATAGTTAATTTAATTTAGATATTTTATCATTATTTTTTTTAATAAAAAAAAAAAAAAATTATTAAAGCCATATTGACTTGATATATCAAAAAATGTATTTTTTTTTTTAATTATATTTATTTTTTTAAAATTATTATTTTTTTTCTTAAATTATTTATGAAGGCTTTATTTTTTATCTATTTATTAACAAAGAAATTATTTTTAAATGTGTATTTTTTTTTTTATTTTTTTTTTTTTTATACTTTGACATATAAAGAGAATTTTTTTTTTTTTTTTTTTTTTTTTTTTTTTTTTTTACTTTGATATATAAAGAGAATTTCATAATAGCTCATTATTTGATATATATGTAGTTATGTGTCATGGATAATACTACTTTTAATTAATTATATATATATATATATATATATTTTTTTTTTTCTTCTGTTAATAAAATATTATTACTATTATTGATTTAAACTTGATATGTTTAAATGAGAGAGAGATCGAAGGCTCTGATGTCCCCTCCCCGTTCATTCTTCATTAATCTCAATCTAAATATATATAAATATATAAATATATAAATATATAATATATAATAATATATATTAATAGTCAATAAATGTATTATAACACAAATCTTTTATATAACTAAGAATAAAAGAATAATGAACAAATATTAATATATTTATGTCACCTTTATAGAATATTAATATCT